>APFE030356104.1:12955-23612 GCA_000404065.3 Pinus taeda
CAGAAGCTTCCCCTCTGACACTTGCCACTCCATTTTCGACCAGGGATGAATAAGAGATCATCATTCTCCAAGTGGAAGAAGGAACTATCAGAGAGAAGACACTAATCAAGATCTCAGAAGTTGACTCACCTGTCTGTAATCATCTATATATGGATCCCTCATCACAGAGATCCAGAGGCTGGAATTTTGTATCTTATAGAGAAGTGTTGTTGGTTTTCTGGTGTACATTCACAGTGTTGGGTGATCTAAGCTTTGCTTGAGGTGAACAAGGGCTTCTTAGCTAGAGGATGATGCTGGGTCAGAGCACATGGTTGTAATTCTCTTGCTACTTTTCATCTGAATAAAGCTATTCTTGTTTCCTTCCATATTCTTGTGTACCTGTTTATATGTGCATGTATATGGTTAATACACATCTGATCCTGTATTATTTATGAATTTAGATCTTTGTTTCTTGGATAGTAGTATGTTGTTGTGATTCCACAGGTTCTTTTGAAGCTGGGAAGACAAAGAAGAAGCGGTGAAGCTCTATAAAGAAGCAGAGGAAATCAAATGCAAGACTCATGTTGGTCCTCTTAGTTCTCTTCTCGTCTATTTTCATAAAAGGAAACAATAGTAGACTTTGATTGTTTGTTTCTAAGATAGACACCCATCTTAGTGGGAGTAGCAGCATCCGAGTGGACACTATTCCCAGATAACAATGATGAGAACACAACCAAGGCTTGAAGGCTGATGATAATGCATTCAAAATGGTTATTTACTGGATATCAGTTCATTTTTTAATGAGATTAAACACTGAGGAAACATTTTCTCATTGCTTATGTTTAATTTTTAACGAACTTGAACTCCATGAAAAAATTGCTCGTGCCAGTGGCCATTGATTACTTGATTCACCGTTAGCATTTCGTTCTTTCAAATACTATACTACCTGTTCAATTGCTTCATCAAACTGATTAGAAATGAAAACATATGCTTGATAAATGAGTTAAGAACACTAATACCTTACTTGAATTACGTGAATGGTAATTTAAAAGTGACTTTTACCTCTCATTTTACCATTTCATTTGAACTTGGTTTGTTAGAGATCTAGAGGTGCTTTTTCCTTTTGATTTTCACTAGCTGATTCCGGGAGATTCTGTGGACGATTCTTGGCACTGTCTCAACCAGGTAAGAGCTAAACTTGTGCTCTTCTGTTGCATTTTTTCCTTTTTGAATTCTAAGCATGTTTCCCTAATTTGTTGAGCCTCTGGGGTTTGAACAATTCACCTTGGCTACATCGCACCCTTCCTTAATTGAAAGGTGCGATGCATACTGGCCTTCTCACCGGACAGTCTGTATGCATCGCTCCCAGTACGTTGCTGGGGTACGATGGGTGCAAGGAGGAAACTTTTTGCACAGCTTTCTCATGGATTTTTGCCTATTTTTTGCCAAATCAAAACACTGAATCTTCTCTTGTTTGTTTTTTAGAGATTCATTGGAGCAAAATGGTTGTTACACAGTGAGAACGTGAACATGAAGAAGAGGACATGGTTGCTTTACATGATCCGGGCACAGTAACTGCATTGCGGAATTGTGGCCTGTTGAAGTTTTTCTGCATCTCTAGCATGAGGCAACAAATCAACTTGTTGCAATATTTCCTTGATGCCTAGGATCCTACCAACCAGGTGTTCCAGATCATGGGCAAATCTATCCCCTTGACTGTCGTGGACATCTATTTTTTTACCAGTTTATCGAGCCATGGTGCCCCTCTCTCATTATCGGGTCCCGCCCGCGAAGGTGAGTCCGTGAGGGAGTATATTCACCAGCACTACAGAGAGGGATCTTAGCCGAGTACAGGTGGCAAGATCAATATCCGAGATGTCACTGATCGGCCCTTGAGGACCATCTTGTTCACTTCTAGACTGGCGGGTAGTGCATCTCTTCACATAGCTAACAAGTCTTACATGCAGTATGCTTTGGAATGCCTTGAACCGAAGGTGTTCAACTGGTGTGATGCAGTACTCTCTGTGATGAAAGAACCACTGACCAAGGTGAAAAGCAGAAGATCCAAGAATTTTGGCTATGGTTCTATTTTGACCGCTTTCGCTTTGGAGGAGATCCCACTGATGCAGCTGTAGTACATCTCACTTGGCCTACCTCCACCGACTGAGCCATGGATGCAAAGATGGGTTGATATCATGTCCCGACATGCTAGCCAGCCTCATATTTCTTTTTCTGATACTTTCTTTGAGTGGTTTGACCATCAGGAGATGGTTTATGCCAAGTTTCCATATGCTAGCATGGATTACCGGGGTGACCCGGATTTAGTGTTGCCGGCTGGCGAGCAATGGGGTGCTATGGGTAAATCTTCTGGCCATATCTCTGTTTATTGCTTTTATAATGTTCTTATGCTTTCTTTGATCAAGACTAATTGAAACTCATGTGCTCATGTAGATATTGGACCAGTTCGACCAGCAATACGTCGGAGAGAACCAGCTGCCGCTCTAGCAGGAGAGGCTGTGGGGAGGGCCATCCTTTGCGACCTTGACGTGGCCGAGACTCTTTCAACACTACAGGATCAAGTCGAGGGTCTCACCCTTGGTATCTTGGATGTGAGGACCGACGAGCTGCCTCTGCGATTGCAGCGACAGACTACTGGTGTGCCGAGTTGATGGAATAGGCTTTTACGCATGATTGCACAGGCGATGACTTGTTATCACGAGCATCATTAGACTAGGGTTCCCCCTAGCATTTTGAGTTTTGGGTCATTCGACCAATTTTGTCTTGATTACAGAACATTATGTGTAAACTATAAATAGTTATGTATATGTTTTTTTATTTTCGTAGCTTTATTTCGGTTAAGTTACATGATCCTGCTACAAATATTGATGTGATGCTTCTTTTTATAAATGTCGCAAATGTCTATCTAACACATAATTTGCTAATGAGTTTTTTAATGTGTTTAAATTTATGGAAATATGTTTATATTGAATGAAATCGAACTGTCTTTCCAAAATCCTGACCCTTAGGAACATGCGATAGATGGCTGGATTCCATACATAGTAGATACTAGTGAGTTGTAGAATGACAAGTTGTGAGTCTAGCCTGACGACAAGTCAGCATATGCCATGTACGATGGAATCAGAGAGGAGTTATATCAACACTTTGTATTCAGCGATATTTTTCATCGACTGACCAATAAATACCCCTCTGAAACTTACCAACTCGTCGTTGGGATGGAAGATGGCCCATGCCGCAGAAGATAGGTTCTGCGAAATATGACTCGCTTCGTCGGCATATCCAACAAATAATTCCAATAGGTTTGTCATTTGCAACAAATGAAAAATGTGGATTACCTAACCAAAATAATTACTCTTAGCGAAAACAAAAATGTAACAAAAGCATAAGGATTACTACGCAGAATTAAGCATAGTAACGCTTGAGGTACAACCCATTGCGGGGTTGTGCCAGTGGAATCCCATCATAGTCCATCAACTCGTAGGCTCCTTTTGCTAGTACACGCTTAACAATATAGGGACCCATCCATAACAATTTGAATTTCCCTGCTCCCAACTTATCGGACTCCTGGTCGTAAAGCAAGACTAGGTCACCTTCTGAGAAGACACGAGGCTTGACATTTTTGTCGAACTGCACTTTGACTCGTTTCTTATGAGCTTTGTTAGCCGAAGTCGCATCACGATTGGTTTCATCCAATTGGATTAGTTCCAAGAAACGATCCTCTTCTTATGAAGTTTCGGGGAGAAGGTCGACTACGAGTTTGAGGGACGAGATTTCACATTGAACTGGTAAGATTGCTTCTAGACCGTACACTAGTTGAAAAGGTGTAAACCCGGTTGCATTTCTCACCGATGTCCGGTATGCCCACAAGGCTGAGTACAAGATCAGGTGCCAACTCCGTTTATCGACTCCAATCATCCTTTGCAGCATGCGCTTCAGGACCTTTTTGATTGCCTCAACTTGTTCGTTAGCTTGCGGATAATACAGAGTAGAGTTGTCGTGGGACAGTCCTAATTTGACAACCAACTCAACCATCATGTGATTGCAAAAATGTGATCCATGATCTGTGACTATGGCCTGTGGAATGCCGAATCTGGAGACTACGTGATTAAAAAATAAAAGGGCAGTCGTTTCGCCGTTGTTGTTTAATGTAGGCATCGCCTCAGCCCATTTGGTAAAATAGTCTACTGCGACTATGATATACCCATGCCCCCCGGCCAAGGTGGGGTTACATGTCATGAAATCTATGCCCCATTTGGTGAATGGCCCAACAAAAACCACTGGTTGCAGTGGTGCGGGTGGTCTTCTGGTTTTTCTATCGAAGATTTGACAAGCATGGCAACTTCTAACTGCAGTTATGCAATCTTTGAACATTGTTGGCCAGAAGTATCCTACTCGTAAAATCTTCTGTGTCATAGCATAACCAGATTGATGCCCCCTACACGCGCTTGAATGACAATTTTTCAAGACTTTTTCTTCCTCCTCATGGGTGAAGCACCTCCACAGAACTGTGTCGATACCACGACGGTAAAGTGTATCACTGACGAACACGTAGCCTTTTGCTTGGTATCAAATCCGTCTTTGTTCGGAGTGTGAGGTATTAGACCTATACTTTTGGGTTTGGAGATAGATGATTATATCTCTGTACCACGGATTGCTTGAAGATATCAGAAACAATTTTTCATCCACGATTGCTTCTTCGGATGTTGCGTCATTAGATGACAATGGGAGATCACATAGTAACTCCGCAAAAACCAGGGCTTTCTTTGATTTGGATTTTTTGAATTCCAGATCAAACTCTTGTAAAATTTCTATCCATTTTGAATATTTTCCCCCCAGCAACTGTCGCGACAATATATAAGTCATGGGGTTGCAATTTGATAAAATGGTAGTTTTCCTGAAGAGGACGTAGTGTCGAAATCTCTGTATCGCTTGAACAGCTGCGAGGGCGAGCTTTTCAATGTAGGAGTATTTCATTTTTGTATAACTTAAGTTTCAGCTTAAATAATATATAGGATGTTCAATTCCATTGTCTTCTTGAACTAAAACCATTGCTATGGTCGTATCTGCTGCAGCGAGATACAGGTTAAAGTCTTTTTGGTAATCAGGAGCATACATTAGTGACACTTGTATTAGAGATTTCTTTAAAGCATCAAAGGAGGCTTGCACGACCTGGTCCCAAATGAAGGGTACTTCCTTTTTCAATAGACAAGTATAACCTTTAGCTAGTTCGGCATAATTTGGAATGAACCTCCTCAGGAAATTTGCTTTCCTTTGGAGTTTCTGAATCTAAAGCAAGTTTGAAGGTGGAGGAAAATCGATGATTGCCTGAACCTTGCAAGGGTCAAGACGAATCCCATCCTTTGAGACTACGAAGCCAAGTAAATGACTAGAACTGACACAAAACACACATTTGTGTGGATTGAGTCGTATTTTGTAGTGTCAATAACATAGAAATATCACTCTCAAATGGCACGGATGATCGGTCCGCTTTCGCGAATGAGCTGGGAGATCATCAAGATATGGTTGAATGATGTTTTTGATGTCATGGAAAGCATAGTTCATTGCTCTCTGAAAAGTTTCCCCTGGGTTCTTCAAACCAAAGGGTAGCTTGCGATATGTGAATGTGCCCCATGGACAAATGAATGCAGTCTTTGACTGGTCTAATGGGTGGATATTTATTTTATTATACCCGAAAGATCCATCCATAAATGAAAAGATTTCGTATCCAGTGCATTCATCAATTATCTGGTCGATAAAGGGTGTAGGGTAGTTGTCTTTTGGACAAGCTTGATTTACATCCCTGTAATCGATGCACACTCTAATCATTCCTTATTTTTTCATCACAGGAACAATATTCGATACCCAATCGGTTAGAGGAATGGGGTATATGAAACCAGCATGGAGGAGTTTTTCAACTTCCGCCTTGATGGCAACAACTTTCTTGGGGTGCACCTGCCGTAGCCGTTGTCGTACCGGTTTGACATCTGGATACATCTTAATTTCATGTTCAACTATGCTTGAGTCAATACCTGGAATTTCATCAGATGACCAAGCAAAGACATCTCTAAACTCACGAAAGAGAGTGCTATATATTTCTAGTTCTAAATAAGAACAAGATTTGCCAACATGAATATTCTCTACAACATCTGTTTTAGTTGAGATATTTATGGTAGTAGTCACTTCGCTATTGGATAGGTTTCTCTCCGAATCCACCATTTTTACAGTATTCGTCATGAAGTCAAATACTGAAGGATGGTGTAGGTTGCTAGAATTATCTTCTTTCCAGTTCAGAAGATGGGAACGATGGTGGTAATCTTCCCATGGTGCCCCATCAATCATCATCGATTGAATGATTCCTTCGTCTGTAGAGTGTACTTGCGACCAAGGATCTCAAGGGGTGCCATATTCTTTAGACCTATCTATCCAAACACTTGATAAGCGTTGATGTTGGTTTGCCTCCCATGCTGAAAACATTTATTGCTATAATATTTCTAGTGGGGTTAGAGGAAAAACTTGCGGATGATCCATTTCAACATCATTTTCTGAATCTTTTGAATAGAAGATATCATATTGCAGGTTCCTACATTAGCCACTTCCGCAAAATTTGTTGGAGGCGGTAGGGTAAAGGTTCCCATTAATGTGGGGTCTTTTAGTAGGCCTAGTCTGATATTGTGAAGCATGCTAGGGCTTCCATGGATCATCGGAATGCTTCCTGTAACTTGCGAACTGTTGGGGAGAAAAGTTTGTTGGTCAATGATTGTAATTCCTCCTTGGGAAGGAAATGCAGTTTTCCTAAAGTAGGTTCGACACAGGCTGCCAAATGGCAATATATCCAGGGTCTTCCCAGTAGGATGTTGTAATCGAGGTTTCCGTCGATGACTTCAACATCGATTTCTACTGTTTTGCCTCCCAGTTCGACTTGCAAGTTACTTAGTATCCCATATGGGGTGTATGTTCGTCCACCAAATGCTTTCAATGTCGTCGATGATCGCAAGAAGGACGGAGACCCTAGAGTTTTCCAGCAACTCATCGACATGATACATGTGGATGCTCCCTGATCAATAATTGTTCTATGAACAGTTTTGTTGAGGGCTTTCACTTGGATGAGGAAAGCTAGTTGAGCTAGTAACTGAGGGTCGTATCCTTTGTGATTAAAAGATACAAGATTGGAATCCATTGGATCAATCCCACCTATTGTTGATAATAAAGCCTGATTTTGGGAGGGGCAATTTTGTAGTCCCTCAAGAGTCAACATCGCTGATGGCGATTGGGCTAAATCCTCCACTATATTATAGTGTTGTGCTGCTCGGGCACGAGGATTAAACGTCGATTTGTGCACTACTCCCTTTGGTGGTTTTATTGTTAATTCAGGAATGATGGGTGGCACAACTTCGGTTGAAGTTGTTGTTGAACTACTAGGTTGATCATTATCCTTGTTGTTCAACATCTATGGATTCTCGTAATCTTTACTCCTTGTCAATATGAGAGCATCGTTTAGTTGCTTTGAAACTGACAACATTAGTACTTGGGACGGGGAAGCATTTTCGCTAGAAACCAGATTTGTTCCTGGGCTTGGAAATGGATCAGTTAATACAGCCGAGGTTTTTGAACTTTTGAAGAATTTTCTAAGTTCATCTTTATATGGACACTCATTGGTCCAGTGGTCCTCGTCACATATATGACATGGAGTTTTTGGTTTCTTATTCCCAGAAGGGTTTGCAGAAGATTTTTTAGGAGATGAGTCCTTCTGGTTCTTCTTCTTCCCTTGTTTTTTCTTCTTTCCTCCCGGTTGCTTGGGTTCTTTTCCTTTGTCTGTCGACACGGCATTTACTTCCGAGGCTAGAATTTCCTCATTCGCATTTTGACTCGAAACTGTGCGGGCCTTTTTCGATGTAGCCTTTGCGGTTTTAGTGCTTCTCGTACCTATCACACCATCGCCGACATGAGAGTCTTTGTTTGATTTAGGGGGTGGAGGAATGGAAAATTCTAGTCTAGGAGCATCAGGGATTTTATCGTAGAGCGTGCCAAACTGAGTATAGATCAAGTCTAGATATTACGCACGAGTAATAACTTGCTCTTCAGTGACGACTCCTCCCTTTGCCACATCTTCTGTAATAGTGGGTAACAGCAACTCAATAAACCATTCAGCCAATAGCTGATCAGGAACATATGTTTTTACCATTCTACGACGATGTCGCCACTCATGAATATGATCAGATATGTGAGTGGTTGTCATTTGTTTGAAATTGGTAAGTAGCTCAATTCTTGTTTTGTACCTTATAGGTAACTGAAAATGGGTTTAAAAGGTTGTGGCTAGGGTACTGAAGTTATCAAACAAAGCTCTAGGCAGTTCGATATACCATTTTGCTGCCAGACCAGTTAACGTGCGCTGAAAGAGGCGAAGCCTAATCGAATCATCATTGAGAGTGTTTGATGAACACCGTAGATGAAAGGTCATCACATGATTCGATGGGTCTTCGCCCAGATTTCCATTAAATTTAGGAATATCAAAAGGTAGTTTATGTGGAATTGCCGGCCACCAAGGGGCATAGGCAATTGGATCGTTCGTTAGTCGACTCAGATCCAGTAACTCTAAAGTTGCCACGAAAGGAAACTATTGATTCAGGCTTGGTTGAGCATACCTAGGATAAGATGGAATTGTTTGAGTAGGCGGTCTTGCATACCAGCATAATGCATTTGATGTTGGTAACTTTGGTAAGGTTGATGGGCATAACCATTGTGATATGGTTGATACGACTACCCATTATTTGCAAAGACTTGTTGCTCATATCCTTGGTAAGTCTGCTGGAATTGCGGTTGTTGGTATTGCACCAGCCATGGTTGTGAAGTCATGGGCTATTGTCTAGTACTAATTGTTTGACCAAGATGGGGGTTGGTGTTCTCCGTTTAAACCTATGCCATTCCACTAGTTGGTGATTGTGGTTGTGTCATGGGTACAAGAGTTTGTTGCATTAGAACCTGCGAAACTTGTGGTTGGCATACAACTAGTGACGCTTGTGCTTGTGACACTGCCACAATAGCCGGCGTAGTGGGGATATTTGTCATAGGTAAACTTTGTTGTATTGAGCATACAACTCTTGGTTGTTGAGACAGGATTGGCACCCAACCGCTAGTTTTGATTCCAGCATAACCCAAATTTTGTTGTGAAATCATGCATGGTTGTCCTTCCGAGGAAGGTAATGAAAAGGTATACGGACCTCCATACGACGGTGATCCAGTACTCAAAGGAATGATTTGCCTATGGGGACCATTTTGCCCAAATCGACCTTGTGACGGATCAATTTGCTGAGACTCAACATAAGAGATTCCAAATATAGTCCATACTATCAAGATAGCCCCTGGATGGACTCCATCCAGCGATTGAAAGCTAGTTGGGACAGATGGCACGCCGGCGAACATTGTCGGAATGATGTTGCTGTGTTGGGTAACACAGTCCTTGATGTTGACGGTTTTTCAGACATATTAAGCCTATCCAAAATATTCCTCAGTGATTCTTCAGGAACTTCCTATGGAGGGTGAATATCTTCTGATGAAGAAGGATACAAGGCGATCCCAACTCCAATATGCGTTGGAGTGCCAGATGGAGGATCTTCCACAATCTCTTCTATGACAATCAATCTGGGAGGAAGAGGCAGACCATTAGGTCCGTAAAATTTTTCTGGTGCTGGAGAAGATGTAAGTTCTGCAGCAACAGACGGTTGGGCAGTAACACCTTCTGAATTGGCTGTTGACGAAGCCGGTTTAGGAATAGAAGTGTTAACTGTCACACTAGGATCAATTGTAATGTCCTTTTGTTGTTGTGGAATTTCTTCTGTAGAGGCACAGATACCAGAAATGTTTAGAGTAACCGGAGCCTCTGAGGATGTTGGAGTGCTTGCTCCAGCCAACCTAGGGGACTTTGATCTGGTTAAACGAGTTCGCTTCATCCGGAATGGTTTCACTTCCAGAGTCAACAACAGTTGACTCGTAAGTCTTTGCGAACGACGGGGTTTTGATTGACTTTCTTCCACGATTGCGGATTACTTGATCAACTCAAAATAAAAAGGGAAAAATGTTTTTTCAAATTAAATGAATTTTAGATGCTTTGACACAACTTGTTTTTTCAATTTTAAAGAGTCGAGAAAAAACAAAAGATGACTTTAGTCGCCTTCGATTTTTATTGAGCCTGAAGTGACAAGTGCTCAGAGGACCTTTTCCTTTAAGGTGTCTAGAAAGGAGAAAAATGGACTTCTCTGGAGATCTAGGCAGAGAGGATTGCCAAACCAATCGTAGAACTGCAGAATACTTTTTACGGTACGGTAGTCAATCTTCCCGAATGTTGTGTTCGGTGCATTACGATAGATAAGGCGGTAGACACAGCTTCCTAAGGATAAAGAATGTAGCCTATTGTGGTCTCCCAATATATACTTGACGGTACATGGGAGCACAAGTCCGTACTGGCACTTGCCATCTCAGAGTGGAGGAATCACCCAACCAACACTAAAAGCAACAGTTACCAGGTTTTACGACGTCGGAATACGTCTCTAGCCTAGACCTATAGATGTTGTGCGTTAAGTTCCAAAGCGTTGTTAGATTCATTGAATTTATTTTAAGTTGATCTTGCTTAACAATTTGCCTTTCAGGTTCACCACGTGATGTA
>APFE030356105.1:9190-77675 GCA_000404065.3 Pinus taeda
ACTCCATCAACTCCTCAATCAACTCCACCAAACTCAATCACTTGAGTTCTAACTGAAGTCCATCATGCAGTAGCTCAAATAAATCATAGGAAAAGCGTATTTCCTTCTGGCAATTGCATGTGCCACATCCGTAGCTCGAACTAAAGTGTTGCAAGAGGATAAGATAATTTTTATAGTCCAAATATTATTAAGAGCTAATAATATTCGACTGTTCTATTTTTTGACTGGTAGTCTAAAAACAGACTCCACCCATATGTCTAAAAATAGAGGTCCATCTATTTTTACCAAAATGAACAATCATCCATAAATAGCATCCTGCAACTCATAGACCATGATCCATATGTCTAAAAATAGACAGTCTAAAAATAGACTTTGTGCCAAAAATAGCCTGCGGGACCACTTAGTGAAGGTGACTTCTTTTCACTAAGCTCCATCATCTTGTTGCATTTTCAATAGAAACAACTATGTATCATCATGGATTATTGAAAATACTAGTTGAATTCCATTTGAAAAGTATAGGGGATACCTGGGAAGATTCCTTGGTAAGAAATTTTTTCCAAGATGCTCCAGAGTCACCTGAGGAGAGTCATGTTAAGAAAAGTAGAAGTAGAAATATCAGCATTAACATTCAAAACAAATCTAGAACCTGCTCACAAAAGAATGATGCAGAGACAACATCTAAACCAGAGGTTAGAAAGCAGACTAAATAGAAAGGAAAAATGAAAGAGAGAGCTGAAGAAATCAATGAAGACATTCTTGAACCTTCATCACCACAATAATATGAACAGTTACTCTCTAAAAGACTGACCAAGATTAGGGAGAAAATCAAGAAAAAGAAGGAGATAGGGAAGAGGAAGAAGGACACAAGAGAAGAAACCATAAGCTTCCAAAACCTGAGAAGGAGCTCTAGACTCTGAGGTAAGGTGAGGAAGGTAACATCAAAAGGAGCCCAGTCCATAAACTTAGAGGAAGAAACCCTAGTTCAATCTCTTGACAGTATTCCACATGAACATAGTCCACAAAAATCTCCTCCACTGAATTTTGAAGGCAGCCCAAGCAGAGCTTCTCCTGGCATAGATCTGGTACAACAACAAGTATATGACTACATAGAGTCATTAGAGAGAAAGGATACCTTAATGGATCCAGGATCCTCAACCAATCTAGAGTAGCCTATCAATCCACAATAACCTCTACCTAGCTCTCTCAAACAAGAAATATTTGACCTAGAGATTTTGAACAGGCATATTCAGAAATAAAATGAAACCTTGAGGGAACAGAATAATCTGGATAAATCCATTCATGAGAACACAATGCTACACCTAGGATTATGGTACAAGAAAAATAGGAAGTTGAAGAGGAAAAATAGGAATTTGAGCAGAACACCTATTAACCTCAAATACAGACTTCTTGAAGAAGCCTAGGATGGTAGTCAGTGCAAGGAGAAGTAAGAAAAGGAAGTTGGATGTGATGGCAAAAGTTTCATAACAGATGCAATAGGAGAAAGAAGTTCACATTTTTGAAAATTGCATGGGGACATGGAATGCTTTTGCAGTGGGGGTATGTTGAGCCTCAAAATTACTCTTTACCTAGCAACTCTTCTCATTCCTTTTCTTTTTTTTTCCATAAGAAAGATGCATTCTCATCACTAATAACTAGTATATACTGTCTTGAGGAGGACATCTAGTGACTTACATGTTATGCTTTTTATGTTTTGTTGTTTGAATAATTTTTTTCATATTAGCTACGGAACACAACCTATTTTGCAGCTAATCGGCTATTCCACAGCTACATCCATGCTCTAACAGGTTCTAGGTGTCAGAAGGAGAAACTAGCCACATGGGCAGCTTTGAAATCATCATGGCATGGACCCTATCCTATTCATTCAGCCTAGGTTGAGAAAGAAGATGGCATAATACTACGGTCAATGGATAAGTCAAACACAAAGAGACCGAGGGTAACAGGACTCTGTTTCATGGTTAATTAAAGCATTTCACAGTGATGGGAAGCGTTATCTGGAGCAACTACCTGTACCTACAGACTCCAATAGCCACTTGTACAAACGAATCCAACATCGACCATGTCTTGGATTTATTTCTCCAGCAGCCGAGGAAGAAATTCCACATATCTGTCTTCTACGTGTTTGGCTGTAGCATGCTTTTCTCCACAAATAGTTATATGATTTTTCTTATAAATACCTATGTAAGGGACTGAAGAAGTTAGTAATAGTTTTAATGTGAAATCGAAGTTCTAAACTCTGTATTTTTTTGGTGTTTTGTGTCCCTGTTTTAATATGAGAAGACCGCATGTTTTTATGAACATCTAAAGGAGTTTTCTTGGAGTTGATTGAGCAAGCGTAGCCTAATCAGTTGTAGAGGGCCCCTGCACTAAAGAAGGTTTCATTTTATTTATTTTTCTTCTTCTTGTTAATTATAAATTCGTCATTGTCTTTCTAAAATAGTGTTTATAATCATTTTCTTACTAACAATGTTTATAATGCAATTTCTATCATTTTCTTACTAACAGTGTTTATAATTTAGAGAAGTTTTCATTAGCTTGATTTCTTTTTCGTTCTTATCAGTAGTTTAGAAGATAGAACTCAATAGTGTAATCTTGTTTATTCAATTAAAAACTGACCTTGTTTCAGGATGAGAGTAGGATTGAAGAATTATAAGGATACATTATTGGATAGTTTGCTTCATTCACTGTTTTGCTAGTTTTAAATTCTCAATTAAACTGATCAGTGTCATTTAATGTCTTTGCCATTTCATTTTTAGTTTAAAATACTAACTCATGATGTCAATGAATGTTTATGGAAAACCCTTCAAGTTGATAATTCATCCTTAACTAAGTGGTTGAACATTTCATCTATGCAATGTGTTATTTCTACATCTTTGTATTTTCTTTGTCTTAGATTAATGAAGTATAGAATTACTTAAATGTCATCCCAAGGAGACTTTCTCCCAAAATTGAGAGGTAGAGTAACCAAGTATTTCATTTAATTTTATTTCTGTAATTAGTTAGACATCAATTGCAAATTTCACTTTCAGTTTTAATTCGTGATTTGGAAATAATTGTAAAATAAGAATAGAAACTTTTTTTTCATTTCTTTCTTAGCTCTGTTTTCATTTTTAGATTTTGAGCAGTCTTTAAGAAAGTTAGATTTAGTTTTGATAATTTACATTGTAAATCATTAGGAATTAAAAGACCAAAAATCCCCAAAACAACATAAAACATAAAAACAACGAAGTAAGAAGGGTTAGCTAGCACAAACAGTGCACTAAACTTCATTATTTTATGATACCTGGATTGATAATTTATGTACAGAAATTTAGGACACTAAATTGGCCAAACAATAGGATCAGGTACCGTCAGTCTTGGAAGCAAAGATGCTCTAGCCAAGAATGTTCTATTGGTTGAAAACATGAATCACAATCTACTCAGTGTTGTAAAAATGTGTGATCAAGGACACACAATGCTATTCAACTACAAAAAATGTGAAATCAAGAAAGGCAGGTATGGTAAAATTGCGGCTATAGCAGGTCAAGCTCCAAACGACATATATGTTGTGGGAAGAAACTAAAGCATTTCTACTAGCTAAATAATATGAGAGCTGGTTATGGCACAAACAAATGGGTCACATAAAATTTTACAATATTGTCAGGATAAGAAAAAAGGGAGCAGTACGAGAAATGCCGAAAATCTCAAAACCTTCCAACACACTATGTGTGGCCTATCGACATGACAAGCAGACAAAATTCGGATTTAAAAAAAAAGAACACTTTGTGTCACATCCATTGGAATTGATACATACTAATCTATGTGGTCGTATGAGAACAAAAGGCTTATATGGAGAATTATATTTCATGTTAATGATAAATGACTATACCAAGATGATAGTTGTAAGTTTCTTAAAGAAAAAATATGAAGCATTTGAGTGCTTTAAGATCTACAAGGAGTTGGTAAAAAATGGAACTGATTTGAAAATAAAGTGTCTCAGATCAGATAATGGTGGAGAATTCACTTCCAAATTATTTCAGCAATACTGTGATGAAATTGGAATAAAAAGACAATTTTCAACAGCATGAACACCTCAACAAAATGGAGTTGCTGAAAGAAAGAATAGAACCATACAGGAAATGGGTAGAACAATGCTGAAGGACTCAAAATTGGATGAAAAATTTTGGGTTTAACCAATTGATATGACATTATTCATTATCCATAGAAGTCTTCTCAGAAATAATTGCAACAAGACCCCATATGAATTATGGAAAGGAAAACCGATTAATGTAAAATATTTCAGAATCTTCAGAAGAAAATGTTATATCAAAAGAGTAGATCAAAAGTTGGGTAAGTTTGAATCATGTGTTGACGAAGGTATATTTGTTGGTTACTCATGTAAAAGAAAGGCCTATAAATGTTATAATATAAGATGAAAATAGATAGTGGAGAGCATAAATGTTACGTTTGAATAAGATGGTGTTCTAATGAATAATGATGAGGATCTAGAATCTTTGAAACTTGAGAGAGAGGCTAAAAATGGTACAGAGAAAATTCTAGAACAAGAAGAAACTGTCAACTAGGAAGAAGTAAATAATGATCAACAAGATATACAGGAACAACATCAAGAATCTCCTCCAAAGAGAACAAAAGAATGGATTCAAAAGAACCATCCATCAAATCAAATCATTGGTGGCATAAATGAAGGAATTGGAATAAGAAAAGGTTGACAACTTCGTTCATAAGAACAAGCTTACATTTCTTTTCTAGCAACCTTTGAGCCTAGTATTTTTGAGGAAGCCAACTAGAATGAACATTCGGTAGCAGCTATGAATGAAGAATTGGATGAAATTGAGAAGAATAACACTCGGGAATTAGTTCCATGACCAAAAGATAAAAATGTCAATGGGACTAAATGGGTGTTCGGAAACAAATTGAATGAAGATGGATAGGTTACCATAGACAAAGCAAGATTGGTTTGCAAAGGCTATGCACAAGTGGAAGGAATTGATTTCGACGAAATATTTGCACCAGTTCCTAGAATGGAAGCCATTCATATTTTTCTTGCCTATGCATGTTCAAGAAAAATAAAAGTCTACCAAATGGATGTTAAGTCAACATTTCTGAATGGTGAATTATAAGAAGAAGTTTACATTGAACAACCTAAAGGTTTTCTATTATCAGAAAAAGAAGACTGTGTTTGTAGGTTAAAGAAGGCTCTGTAAGGTCTCAAGCAGGCTCCCAGAGCATGGTATGCTTGTCTTGATGGATATATACATCAACAAGGGTTCAAGAAAGTTACTACTAATAGCAATATTTACGTACAAATAGATAAAGATAATTTAACAATCGTTGAGGTATATGTGGATGATATAATCTTTGGTAGCAATGATGATTGACTAAGTAAGAACTTTGCTACAAAGATGCAAACTGAGTTTGAGAAGTGTTTACTTGGTGAGTTGACATACTTCTTAGGGATTCAAATATCTCAGTAAGAGAAAGGAATATTTATATTTCAAGCCAAGTACATCAAGGAAATAATCAAGAAATTCAAAATGGAAGATTGCAAACCATCCTTACTCCAATGGTAATAGGTTCCAAATTGAGCATAGACGACTCATCTAAGGATGTGGATTAGAGGTTGTACAGATATATGATTGGTAGTCTTTTATATGTAACAGCCTCTCGACCAGACAATTGGACAAGTAGCAACATTCCAAGTAGCACTAAAAGAATCACATATTATTTATGTCAAAAGAATTCTTTGATATCTAAAAGGCACAACAAAATATGGCTTGTGGTATTCCAAGGGCAACAATCTCATTATTCAAGCCTTTATAGATGCAGATTGGGTAGGAAGCGTTGATGATCATAAGAGTACTAGTGGAGAACAATTCTATCTAGGTGGTTGTCTCATATCATGGTTGAGAAAAAAGCAAACCTCATTCTCGTTATCTACAGTGGAAGCAAAATAAACTGTAGCGGAAGCTTGTTGTACTCAAGTCCTTTGGATAAAACAAACTTTGCAAGATCTTCAAGTACAATTTAGTGAGCCTATTCCCATATTCTGTGATAACACCAGTGCCATCAGCATCTCCAAGAATCCTATCATGCATTCAAAAACAAAACACATTTCGATCAAATATCATTTTGTTAGAGAACAAGTTGCTGAAAAGAATATCAAACTTGAGTTTGTTGGTACAAAATAACAAATCATTGATATCTTCACTAAAACTTTACCTCATGAAGCATTTGAATATCTTCACTAGAAGCTTGGGATTCTCCCAAGTTCTCATTAGATTTTCCTTATTCGGAAAGTAAAGAGTGAGTGGAAGTGTGTACAGGTCCACAAGATGGTTATGTGTTAGGGGGAGTTACCCTTTGCCATTGATATCAAAGGGGGAGAGAATGCAGTAGGAAGAGGTGCCCTGATCATAGGGGGAGTACTTGTGTTGCCATCAATGCCAAAGGGGGAGATTGTTGATCTAAAGATGATCTGAGGTTGTTATTGATGTCAACCCAAGAAACACCAAGGATGACCCTAAATTTCCATGGCACATTGGGCATCATCATTCATGGCTTCTTGTCTCATAACCATTATAGAAATACTCTACTCAAAAATATCTTTCTATCGGTATATAGCTCTCCTCATAAATCCTCACGGTTTGTAAGTTATTCAAGATTGAAGTTAGTAACCCCAATTAGTGGGATAAAACCCCATGGGGTTGTGGCATGGAATTTATCATTTATTTTGGTAATTGAATTGTCAATAATTAATAATTTTTTAAGCTCCTAAAATCCTTCCAACATTCTCTATAGAAGCCCCTCTCAACTCTATAAAAAGAAATCTCATATATCCTCCAAAAGTAGCGATCATGGAATTTTCGCTATAGCTTTATTTGTGCAAAGTCGTAGATGCCAAATTTAAAACCCATTTGAGCCGAAATCCTGATGAACATCATGACTGAATTTCAAATCTTGGTTCACTATATTTTTGGATATATGATCTGTGGAAGTTAGGGATTTTACAGGCTCCCGAATTTCATCTCAAAGAGGTGACCTTGGGAAAAACGTCATAACTATCTCTCTGAGAAGAAGATTGAAATTCTGTAAAAAGTGGTGGATAGTTCATAGACTTTAGTGTTATGTGTATCCATTTTAGAGCCAAAGAAGGAAACAGTGATACGTGGAACACCATACAAATTCGCTCTACTGAACTAGTCCATAATTAGGTCATTGTGAGAGATTGGGCATAATTTTAACTTGAAGAATCCAAATCGGGTCAGACTTGTGGCATTGGAACAAAGACTCAAAGGGATACTACAAGACCGAAGATCACATATTGGGGTTCTGAAATCATAGAGATACATCAGATTCAATATTGTGCTCCTAGAAGGCAAAAAAAAAAAAAACTAGATCAAGTGTTGTCAAGGGCTGCAAAGGACCAGACTTTCTAGGGAAGCAAAGAGAAAGGTGCAACAAGATGATGCAACAGAGGTAAGCTATAGGTAAGTATATTCTTTATATCCATGTTCATCTCTTAATTTCATTAGGTTCTTCGTATTCTAATTTTTTGTTTTTGTTTAGTACTGACATATGCTCAGCAGGATGAGGTAAGTTTTGCTATTATCATGTCATGGGTATTTCCTTAAAGACTTTTAGCAGGTATTATATATTGATCAAGAGAAGACTCAATGCATAATCTAATGTTATGAAGAGTGATAAAGGGTAGCATGAAAAGAGAAGCAATCAGGGTGCAGAACAACAGAAAGAAGTTCACCATATGAAGTCTTCAAGTGGGTAGCACTGCATATAGTCATTGTAAACGTATCATTGTAAAATAATTGTAAAAGCATCATTGTAAAATTTATACAAGTGTTTATATTACAAGAGTTGAAGAGGCAGTGTCGGGAGGTCTAGGATCATCATTAGGTGGTTGTGTCATAGTTGGGGTTATGGTCTAGTGTGTCTTCTTCTTCTACACCATTCTATATCATTGTAAAGTGGACCATTTTCCTTGGTATGGGAGTCCATTCTTATTTTATTCTTCTATAGGGTGGTCGGGTGGTGCATAAAGTCACCAATAGGTTCAAGCCTGTGAAAACTTTAGGGTGGTAGGGTGGTGCTAGGGTGAGTTGTATCTCATTGGGTGTTGGGGCATTCATTCAGTTGACTACTAAAGAATATTGGGCATTGGAGCGTCCATCCAGTGGGAGCTCGAGAAGAATAATTTTCTAGATTCTAGGAAGTTGGATCTTTATTTTCAATTGGAGATGAAGATTAAAGAATTATTAGGAAATCGTTCTAGTGGTTTTGTCCCAGAGGGGGTTTCCACCTTAAAAATTGTGTTCATTTGTGTTCCTTTTGTTTACTGCTATCATGGTACAAACACTGATAATAATTGAATATTAACTAATTCTCTAAAAGATTTATAATAATACTAATTGAAAGGGATATTGATTCACCCCCTCTAAGTATTTCTAACAAACTGGCTACTATGTTCTTAAGCCATTTTTAGTTGCATGACCGATATGATTATGGAACTGAACTTCTTGCTAGTTTTGAACAAGAAAAGGGACCTCATATTTCTAACCACATCCAAGAGTGGCACAGAAGGAAGTGACTCATTAAGGCCTATATCCTAGATGAGTTTCTTCTCGAATGGTTTTTGAAATATTTGCAGCTAGAAGTTTCTAAGGATGTGTCACTCTCTAGAGTGTTCACTAAAGAACAAGCCATATTTAGAGCCCAACAGTTAGTGTTGAGAAATGGCAATAGGAAATTCCAGTTTAATTTGTCCTTGAATTAAACTGTGTATTAAAATAGAATTCTTTTCTCATAGCAATTTGAAAATAATTAATTAATTTTAATTAACTTAATTAATTTAGGAAATTCAAATTGGAAGTCTTTTAGAAGACATGTATAAGTTATCCCTAACTTATAGGAGTTTAGGATGAGTTATGAATGAGTTGTAATTAGTTAACTCAGTTTATTGAGTTAAGTCTAGTTAAATTAGTTCCAATAAGTTTCAGGAACTAATAGCGATTAAATAGTCAGTTGGGACACTAGTGACCTAATTAGTGCTACTCTAGTTAACTGAAGATTCCACCATCATAAACTCATGCATGTTGACTCTGAGAAAGACTCAGTTAAGACTAAAGTGCAGGGACAATGTACTATTTGCTTTAGTTTTTCTGAGTTGCACTGATAATGCATGCAATCATGAACTAATCCTTGAGGGATTGCGTTATTTTTAGAGGTTTTATTTCCCTTTAAATACAAGATATTATTCATACAAATTACACAATGGAATAGAGACTTGGAGAGCTTTTGATTTGGCTAAGATTTGGCCTTGAGCTTTCTTATGAGTTGGAGATTAATTTTCCGAGTGCTGGGATTGTTCTAGAGAGAACAAGGATTGTAATTTCATCTTGATTTTCCAGATTAATACAAAACAGATAGTGGGTTTTGAGATATGGTTTTTCCCGATATTTATTATGTTATGTTCCTTTGATTCTCTTCCTCTATTGATTATTGTCAATATGGAGAAAGGCGAGATGATTCCAAAGTGCTTGACCAAGTTCACTCAATGTTGGGATGAACTTGGAAGTGTTGGAATCACAGTTGCCGAGGAGGATATGGTGAGCCTTCCTCTTCTTGGACTCCCAAAGAGTTGGCATAGTTATCAAGACTCTGTCAATGGTCAGGAGAAGCTGCCAAATGGGAAACAACTATTGTTGGATTTCATGCAAGATGAAATCAGGAGGAACACCAAGGATGGCTCTTCATCAAAGACTGATGATGAAGAAAATTGTGCCTTAGTGATTAAGGAAAGGAAGGGGAAAGGTAAAATTTCTCATTCCAAATCAGATTATTACCATGGAGGTAAGAAGAAGGACATAACGAAAGTTAAATGCTTTCATTGTCATAAGATGGGTCACTTTGCTACAAATTTTCCATTGAAGAAGTCCAAGGGAAAGTCCTTAGGAGGAGCGACGGGAGAGGCTTTGGCCTCACAATTCGAATTAGACTTTTCCCTCATTGCATGATTTGTGTCATCAATGATGGGAAGTGTTTGGTACCTTGACAATGGAGCTTCATTGCACATGATTGGCAACATGGAGTTATTTAGTGACCTAGAGAAGAAGGATCTCTAGATGCATATCGAGATGGGTGATGATGGGAAGCATAGTGTTACTGGTATTGGCACTATAACCTTTCAGAGGGAGCATGCGGCTCCACTCACCTTGAAGAATGTTATGCATGTACCCAAACTAAAGAAGAACTTGGTATCCATTGCCATGCTTGAGGATAGAGGCTATGATGTGATATTTTCGAAACGAAAGGCATTCCTTTGACACATAGCCACAGGTCAAGTAAAGAAGATAGGGATTCGGGTAAAGAATCTCTATAAGTTGGAGGTAGAGGAGTGTGCTGCTTTGCGTTCAAAAGTAGAAAAGATGCAAAGTTGAGATGTTGGTGAGTTGTGGCACATGCACTTGGGCCACTTGCATCATGGGGCTTTGAAGATATTGCATCAAATATCTACTGGTATTCCCAAAGGTACACTTGAGCAAGTTGATACATGCAAGGGTTGTACTTTGGAAAAATACACCAAGTCTTCCTTTGGATATAGAGACAGTTAAGTAGAGTCTATTTTGGAGAGAGTCCATTCAGATGTGGCTGGACCATTCTTGACAGTATCCACCACTAAACACAAGTATTATGTTATATTTGTAGATGACTATTCTCATAAATGTTAGATATTTTTCATGCAGAGAAAGGATCATACATTCACAAAGTTTCATGAATTCAAAGCATTGGCCGCAAAAGAGTTAGGCAAGAAAGTTAAAGTTGTATGGAGTGATAACAGTGGATAATATGTCTCTAATGAGTTTAAGAACTTCTGTGTAGTGAAATGGATTAAAAGAGAGTTGACGACACCTCATAACCCTCAACAAATGGGGTTGCCGAGAGGAAGAACAGGAGCATAGTAGGGGTTACAAGGTTCATGTTTCATGATCAGGGCCTACCACTACACTTGTGGGCTAAGGCATGCAACACAATGGTTTATGTTCAGAACCATAGCCCACATCAGATACTTGAGAGTAAAACACACGAGGAAGCTTATCCTGATAAGAGGCTAGATGTTGGTCACTTCAAGATATTTGGGTCATTGGTTTATTGCCATGTGACCAAAGATGCACGGAAGAATCTTGAGCCAACAGTAGAGTTGGGGATCTTTGTGGGGTACACTGATACTCCCCACAACTCTCAGGTGTACATGAAAACTAGTTGGATGACAGTGGTTCGCAGCGATGTCAAGTTTGATGAGGAAAAGGCCATGTGAGTATCCCTTGAGAGGGAGCTTGAGCTACATGCGGAGGAGGAACTCTTAGTTCCTAAGGTTGATGGGCCTCAAATTGATGTGGAGTATCCACATGTAGAGGTTCAGATAGTGGAGACATCCACTCAGGCAAAGTCTTTCAGAGAGGGAATAAAGTGCACTAGAGAGGCTGACAGATTGTTGGATGATGCACGGGAGAATGTGGGAGCACCCTCTTCTCAGCGTAGATAGAGGAGATCACCAGAGAGTTACATTGGATACATGGGCCTTATCAGTGCATGTGTTGTGACAGAGCCATATTTCTTTCAAGAAGTAGTGCACCAACTAGTTTGGGTTGATGCGATGGTGGAGGAGTATGACTCCATAGTTCGAAACAGTGTTTGGGATGTGGTCCCGAGACCGAAGGACAAGTTAGTTGTGAGCTCCCATTGGATTTAAAAGGTAAAGAAAGCTGCAGATGGTAGTGTTGAGAAGCATAAGGCCAGATTTGTGGCCCGTGGCTTTTCACAAGTAGAGGGGATTGACTATGATGAGACCTTTTCTCCTATTGCAAGGTACTTGTCAATACGATCTATTTTGACACTATCAACATAGATGGGTTGGAAGATCCATCAGATGGATGTGAAGATTGCCTTCCTTAATGGCATGATTGAGGAAGGGGTGTACATAGAGAAGCCCGAAAGTTTTGAAATCTTGGACCGTGAGTTGCATGTGTGCCGACTCAAGAGAGCGTTGTATGGGCTAAAGCAAGCACCCCATGCTTGGTACACCATGATATATTACTGCTTCACTAGGCTGGGCATCATGAAGAGTGAAGTAGCGAACCTGTATCACATAGTGGTGGAAGGTAAGCTTTTGGTCATTATACTTTATGTAGATGATATCACACTAACAGGCGATGAGAAGCTCATCAAATATTGCAAGGAGGACCTTGCAAGATAGATTGAGATGAAGGACATGGGGTTCATGCATTACTTTCTTGGCATGGAGGCATGGCAAGGAGATGAGGAGTTGTTTGTTTCTCAAGGCAAGTATGCCAATGATATACTCAGGAGATTTTGCATGGAGAGTAGTAAACCCTTGGAGATTCCTCTAGCTAGTAACTAGAGGAAGCAGGATGCTACTTCAGGAGAGGCAGTGGAAGCTATTGTTTATAGGTAGCTTATGGGTTCACTCATGTATTTGGTGAACACATGACCAGATATGTGTTATGTAGTTAACCAGCTTAGTCAAGTGATGGTTAGGCCTACCAAGATGTATTGGAAGGCAGAAAATCATGTATTGAGATACCTCAGAGGCACTACTCAGTTTGGGTTGTGGTAGAGACGAACAGAGGGAGTGAAGCTTGAAGGCTTCACCGATGTAGATTGGGTGGGGAGTCCATCTGATGGGAAGAGCATATTAGGATGGATCTTTATTATTAGGTCAGTTGTAGTTTCTTGGTACAGCAGGAAACAGAGATTAGTTGCACTCAGTTCGGCAGAGGTAGAGTACATGGCTGCAAGTCAAGCAACATGTGAGGTTATCTGGATGAGGAAGATCCTGGTTGGTCTTTTTGGTCAGTAGATGGATTTGAAATTGATTTATTGTGATAATCAGAGAAGTATCAAACTCTCTGAAAATCTGATTTTTCATGATTGATCCAAGCAAATAGATATCCGGTATCATCATCTCAGAGATTGTGTATTGAGGTGAATCATGTTGTTAGATTACATTCCCACAAAGGAGCAAGTTGTTGACATCTTGACAAAGGCATTGCCAAGATGTAAATTTGAGTTTCACAGAGACAAGATCAGGGTAGTGGATAATCCCTTTTTTGTTGAGAGGGAGTGTTGAGAAATGACAACAATAAATTCTAGTTTATTTTTTCTTGAATTAAATTGTGAATTAAAATAGAATTTTTTCTCATAAAAATTTGAAAATAATTAATTAAGTTTAATTAACTTAATTAATTTAGGAAATTTGAATTGGAGGTATTTTAGAAGACATGTAGATGTTCTCCCTAGCTTATAGGAGTTTAGGATGAGTTATGAATGAGTTTTAATTAGTTAACTCAGTTTATCGAGTTAAGTCTAGTTAAATTAGTTCCAATCCGTTCAGGAACTAGTAGTGAGTAAATAATGCTACTCTAGCTAACTGAAGATTCCACGATCAGTAACTCATGCATGTTGATTCTGAGAAAGACCTAGTAGAGACTAGAGTGCTGGGACAATGTACCATTCATTTTAGATTTTTTCTGAATTGCACTGATAGTGCATGCAATCAGGAACTGATCCTTGAGGGATTGCATTATTTTTAGAGGCTTTATTTCCATTTAAATACAATCTATTCTTCATAGGAATTACACATTGGAATAGAGACTTGGAGAGCTTGTGAATTGGCTAAGATTTGGCCTTGAGATTTCTTATGAGTTGGAGATTTAATTTTCTGAGTGCTAGGATTGTTCTAGAGAGAGCAAGAATTGTAATTTCATCTTGATTTTCCATATTAATACAAAACAAATAGTGGGGTTTTGAGCTGTGGATTTCTGTGGATATTTATTGTGTTATGTGCCTTTGATTCTCTTCCTCTATTGATTATTGTTTGCTTGATGTTTATGGGATTCCATTGTAAAGAGTAGAAGTAGATTCTTGTCTCTTGTTTTAGTAGATTACATGAGCTTGTGAATCTACAAGTTTTTCTATAGTTAGAACTCATATATTCTCAATATAGAGTCCTCTACAAGATTTTACCTGATGCTCCTCAACCGAAGATTAATTTTTCCAAACTCAAGACGGGACCCCATGTCAATAGAATTGTAGGGTTGATCAATAGTAGTATGACTAACTCGTTGAATCAATTGCAACAATTGTCTTTACAGTCTACTCCTCTAGTGTATCATTCTATGTTAGTGCCTATGGATTCCCAACCTTTAGCAGTTAATGTTATCCAATCCTTAAGTCCCAAATATAATCCAATGAGAAGACGAAGGGACATGGTAAGAAGAAAGATAAGGTTGGGAAGGGAAATGTGAACAAGTCCAATAATTTTACTATAGAGGGAAAGAAAGAATCAAAAAATAAAGTAAATTTCCCATGCAAGCTATTAAGTGGGGACCATATTACCCATCTTTTCCCTAAGATTCAGGATGCTCAATGTTGGTTAGCTCAGTAGGGTTCTTCTATTTCCCATGCTGTGTTGACTAACTATTTTCCCCAAGGGAAACAAATGCTTTTTGACGCAAATATTGGTACTGGAACCCCCACAGGGGCAACTAGGAAGGGGAATCCACATCAAATGTCTATATGGTGATGTCTCATGTTGATGTTGCTACAAGATCACATGAGTATGGTGAGCCAGAACCTTCTAAGGCTAAGGTTCTACAGATACTCTAGAGCCACTCTCTATCAAGAGGCTCATATTTGATCCTATACCTTGGATTTTGAAAGGCTCTACAAAACATTTGACTATTAATCCCAATGCTAGGTATGCTTAGAAATACTCTATTGTTGAAGATCTAGCTTAGAGCCCCTATGCGTTGTTAGTGTTAGAGGTACTTCAATAGTGTCCTGCAAAAATGAGTGCATTTCTCACTATGATCAAAATATTGGATCTAAAAAACTCTCTTGTTATGACATTTGATATGTCAAGTGCTAAGAAGAGACTCCCTCATCAAATGGATTTCCAAATTAAAACTACATATCAAAAAATGAGTATCTTTCGAACTGTAGTTGATGAAGGGGCTTCCACATGTGTCATGTCGATGTTATATCGGAAGGTTATCAGGTCTTCGGAAGTTATTCCTTCCCCTATTCTCCTAACCACATTCGATGGTCATTCTCATAGCCCTCATGGAATTATTCCAGCCTTTACCATCTATATTGAGGGCAAAGTTGTCAATGTCGAGGTAGAAATAGTTGATGCCAACCTGGATTATAATCTTTTGTTGGGTCAGAATTAGGTTTATGCAATGGATGCTATTGTTTCATCATTATTTCACGTCTTATGCTTTCCCCATGAAGGGATAATTGTTACAATTGATCAAATGGCTTATTCTCTTGATGATCCCAATGCATCTTCAGATTCTTCCATCCCCTTGGTAAAGAATACCAAGTAGCTTGTGGAGAATTTGGGAGTTGGAATGTATTCCTCATTGATGGTACTTTTGATCTTCCTTCTCCTATTACTCATGTTAATTCTATTTCATCCTCTAAGGTCACTCCTCAAAGAGGTTCTTTCAAAACTCATTATTTTTTTGGATCCTTGGCCCTTACCCCCCTCTAGCGGCACATTAGAAGAGGGGCAAGTAGGTGCAATGGAATACACTATATCTAAAACAAAAATTACATATGATCTATAGTGAATTCTGTAGATTGATATCATTCCTCTCTGATCAAAGGATTTGGATGGTGATGTGGCTCTAGCATAAACTCTTGACTCTACTTCAATTATGGACTATCTTGACATAGTCTTGCCATCTAAAGAGGAAATACTAGAAGCAATGACTAGTGTAGAAACACCATGGGATGATTTTCATAATCAGTCATAATTTCTCCCTAACTTGCATCAAGTTGAGTCAAATTTGTCAAGTCCTTCTTCAACTAAAAGATTTCACAAAATTTTAAATCCTTCGGCCCCATCACATATTTTTTGTCGAAGGTAATATGTCTAATATCTCAGAAAATATTCCAGTGAACATCTCCAGGAATCCCAATATTATCAAAAATATATTCATCAGAACTACATGTTCCCCTGAAGAAATCAAGATTTATATTGACCTTTTAAAGAATTTTGAGATGTGTTTGCTTGGTCTTATGAAGAAATTTTTGGAATCAATCCATCAATTGTTTAGCATGAGATCAAGACATACAAAAGAACTAAGCTTGTACGACAAAACCTTTGACCGGTAAATCCTAGGAAAGAAACATCTATTAAAGCTAATGTTGAAAATCTACTTAAGGTGGGTTTCATATAATTCGTTCCTTTAACTGAATAGGTCTTGAATCTAGCCCCTATCGATAAAAAGAAAGGAACAATCTAGTTATGCATTGACTTTAAGGTTTTAAAAAGGATTGTCCTAAATATAATTTCCCCACTCCATTTATCGATCAGATCATTGATAAGGGTGATGGAAACAAGGTGTTCTCCTTCATGTCCCATTTTTCAGGATATAATCAAATAATTATCTGTCCTGAATATCAAGTCAAAACAACATTTATTTTCCCTTGGGGTACATTTGCATACAAAAAGATGCCTTTTGGCCTCAAAAATGTTGGAGCGACTTTTTAGTGGGCCATGTATTATGCTTTCCATGACATAAACAACATAATAGAAGCATATCTAGATGACATAGCTGCTCTTTCCCAAAAGAGAATTGATCATCCACATCACCTTCATTTGGTTTTTGAATGATGTGATTGAATCCTAATAAAGGTGTTTTTGTTATCAAATCTGGTCAGTTATTAGGATTCATTGCATCCAATGAAGGGATTTGTGTTGATCCCTTCAAGGTTGAGGAAATACTTCAGTTGCCTCCCCCGTCAATGATTCGACAACTTTAGAGTCTCCAAGGTAAAGCCAATTTCTTAAGGAGATTTATCGTAAATTACGCTGAGATTACGAAAGGATTTATGTGATTACTGAATAAAGGAGTCCTAAAATGTTATGATCACATGTTTTCTATGATTCATGTCTAATATATCATTATTTATATGTTGGTACTTGATTATATAACATGTTTATTATTCACACACTTTGAACTACTTCCTATGTTTCTTCTCTGAATTGTGTTGCAGGTTTGATCACTTTGGAGGAAGCAAAGGGTTTGGACCCTACAGTATGAACATCAAATGTAGGACCTCCAAGTACTTCTCTCAAACCCAATTTTAGTAGTTTTTATAGTTTTATTGCTTGAACAAATGCTTCTTGTTGATAGTCTGCCTTTGATTTGTTGAGGTTTTCAACCCTTACCTTAGGGAAGTTTTTCCTGCCAACAACACAGCGTAGTCTCAAGGCTCAAGCCTCATCCCTGAGCTCTTGAACTACATAATTGCACAGTCACTTGCACTCATTCATCCTCTAGAACTATGCAAAAGGATGATCACATTCTTGTCCCCTCAGCTTGTCATCTTGAACTCCCAAGCTCTGAAATTTTCTTCATCAACCCAGACTGAACTATGTATTGTGTAGTCTCAAGGTTCAAGATTCAACCTTGACTACTTGAGTTGTGCAATTGCACAATTAATGATCCTGTTTCCCTACCTATCACCTAGTTCTAGATTAGTTAGTGGATCAATGCACACTATCTTAGACTAGGGGGTTTTAAGATTGATGTCGTCTCATCATAAGTGAATTGTAGATGCATGTACTCTATCATACCATGGAAAGATGATGAACAAGAAGATGAAGGAGGGAAGTTTGCTGAAAGACACACTTGTAGCTAAACACACAAGTCTATCAATTAAGAAAAGTAAAAGGGACATTAGTTTGCAATTGAAACTCAAGACTTAAGATCATTGAAGATTCCTTATCACTAAGTCATATGGACGTGAAAAGAAGAAAATTTTCAAGCAAGAACTTAACACTCAATAGAAACAGTGGCTTGACATTGCCACATCATCAAGAAGTCAATGTTAGTAGTGTCATGTCATGTCATGTCATAAGCTTTCATATGCCACATCGAAATTATGAATCATGTAAATGGTATTCAAAATGTATTATACAGTGGAACACCAAAGGAGACACATGGAGTATAAAGAGTCATGTAAGTTGAAAAGTTATAGGAAGTCAAACAATCATGAGGGTAGTCAAACAGTCACAAGGAAGGCGAAGCATCACCCCTTGGTTATATATACCCCCTCATTATATGAGAAAAGGAATTTTCACCTTGGATCCTCCCGCAAGGAATTAGAGAGAAAAATCAGTTCTTTTGAGGAGAAAGTTATAGCTCCAATGCTCCACTATTGGAGCCAATGATGTTCATTATATACAGTTGTCTTGGAGATTTTACTCAATAACAAAAGCCTTCAAGGCTAACATGTTCTTCATGCATGGATTATGGATATTTGTAAGACTATTATGTAAACATTTGTAATTCATGTTTGCTTTCATATATGCTAAAGTAGTTGAACTATTTCAATTATTTTTATACTTATCATATTGAGAACGTGCTTTAATTTTTATTATCATTGTCACATCCTTGTGGACTATTTTGTTGGATATTAGACATATATTCCTCGTCATATTGGTTTCAATGACCACCGCATCTTTATGTGATATTCTGCTTGATGTTGCACAGATCCTTCTTATTCATGTGTGTTTTTACTAGGGTGGTACGACAACCTCTCTCTTAGAGGATCACTTCTCCTCCCCTCCATAGTGAAAGAAATTTGACACACATATGATCAAACACTCACTAGGCACACCCCCTTGCTTTTCGAAAGCACATTTGCACTCCTTTCTCTTGTTGACAGTTAGAGCCAAGGCATATATTTAAGATATATGGCAATCGGGCTGATATTTAGGATGGGGCTCCTACTCCAAACAATGTGAGGTCTAATTGAGGCTTCACATTGAGGAGAACACCTGGTTGACAGATTTCTAGCACCATCAACATAGCCCCAATGTGTTGTGCGATTGATGTAATCATGAGTCATTGATGATATGAAAGGTCATTTTTGGTTGAGTCATAAAGTGTTGTGATTTTATTGTATATCTTTAGAGGTTCCAATATTATGCTCAGGGGGAACAAGGTTAATATGCATTTTTCAATAGATGATCCCTACAATGATATTCTCTACAACGGGAAAAACAAGCCTCCATTCAACATTGGTTGGCCCTTTTCCCTTGATGTCAAAGGGGGAAAGAAGCTTGGTGTTTAGAGAAGAATGCTTGGATAAGCTTGGTAATAAGTCTTGGTACTTGTAGGTGTGTTTGCAGGTGTTTACAGATGGTGACCAAACACCAAAGTGGTTTCCATTAAGTCCAAAGGGGGAGATTGTTGGCATTATGGATATCGTGTTGCCCTTGATGGCAACCTACATGATAAAGATGTCAACATTGTGATAAAATGAAGGTTATGCATATTGATATAGATGCTACAGGTGATATGGATAAAAGAATGTCAATGGTAAAGGTAAAGTTTGAGAAGGTATATGCAGGTCCTGAGAATAAAGTTCACATACATGTGAAAGTATTGTGAAGGAAAGTTGCGTACATAATATGCACCATGGTAATATGAATACTAGGGGCCTTTAACATGGTATTGGTCCATAGTAATGGGTGCGACAATGGTTAGTTCATCCCATCAAAGAATACCAACTATATTACTAAGGTATTTTCCTAAGGTATTGGCTAAGGCTAAAACTATATAAGAAGATGGAGATCAAAGAGTTAAGGGTGTGAGTAATGTGTTATACATGTGTGATCTGATTTGGAATAGGAGTGCACCACAGAGAAAGGTGAAGACTCAAATATGAGAGATCTAAAGATGTGTTGACATATATACTTGATTGATTTGCATGTTGAAAATTTCTAAGTAGCTAACAATGATAGATATGTGGTTTTAATGATACTGTGATATGAATGAAGTATTCTAAAGTATGTAATAATGATAGTAAGAGTTGCAGAGAGTAAAAATGTGTTTGTAGTGAAAGTTTTTCAGATCTGTACACAGGTTTCTCTTAGGTTAGTCGCTTACATACCCATATATGCTTCTAGGTAGTTGCGATTTTTTTCTTCTTATTTTTATTTATTTACTTTTTTATTTATTTTCTTCTGTATGTTCATATTTGTACACAGATGTTAAGAGTGTTCATACACTGACATGTTTTTTGGAGGTTTCATAAATGTGTTTTGGTTTTGTAGTATGGTTGGTTTTTGACATTTGATCAATTATATTTTGATTGTTGTTGTTTGTCGATGATGTCTCTATTATGATGATCCATATCTGACAATGTTGGCTGGGTTAAAAGTGAAATGGTATGTTTATTGATAATGATGCTACAATATGGTGATCTATGTTTGGTTTAGTAATCTATGCTTGGTTCAAGTGATCTGTGACTAGTGGAATGATCTAAGTATGGTTCAGTGATTGAAGATTTAGCGTTCAATGTTATGAGATCTATATGCTAGTTTTGTATAGAGGAAATGCATACATACACGAATTTTGTTTAGAACAATAGCGTATACATTATGATGCATGTCTAATCAGGGTTTGCAGTGATTGGTTTCTGTAATGAACAATGTATGCCTTGGTATATTGATGAGTGGTTATGTATTGATATGATATATTATGGATATGTTTGATCTAGTTGCATTGGATGATTGAGATTCAGTGATTGGTGTGTTGATGTTATAGTGATTTATGTACTTCATTAATTGATGATTTTATTCAACATTTGGTTTCAATTTTATTACTTAGTTTGGGCTTAATGATGGAAGTGGCTCCAGTCTAAAAATGATGAAAGGTGGCCTACAGGTTTGATGTTTTTGGGTCAGGTGGATCTATATGAAATATTATGAAACGTGGTCCACAAGAGGTGCAGTGGGTTTGAGAATTCAATGAGGAAGTCGAAGCTTCCTTTCAGTGGTAGCAGGTAAAGTTGTGCAGGGGGTAGGTGCTCCCTTCCGGTAGTACCTGGTAAATGAGATTAGGGGGTTGGAGCTCCCTTCCAGTGGGTGTTGGAGAATGATAGAAGGTTGTAGCCTTTTACAGGTGGGTACCTATGTACTGGTAAGAGTCTGTGCCAGTACAATATTGTAAGAAGTTTTCTTAATAATAAAAGAAGAAGACAAAGACGACGACAACAGTGGTTTTCTCCCACATTGGGTTTCCACCTAAAATCCTGGTATTCATGTGTGTTAATATGTTTCTTTTGTGTTTATGATTTGCTCATAATTTATGTTCAATGAATGAATAATTAAGTAATGATGCATTTGATAAAGATGAATAGATGATGAAATATACAGAAATTTGGTAAACTGGATAAACATTGTGTGTCTTCACCACAATCGCATACATATGTTGGTTTCCTGAATGATAGTAGCGTACATAAATCAAAATAAGAAATTGAAAATTTGAAGTGAGTTTAAAATACTAATTCACCCCCACCCTTCTCTTAGTATCTTTCCCAACACCCAGAGAACAAAGGACCCCTATAGGCTTGAATGCTCATAGGGTTATGACTCACACCAAGGAATGGAACTCCTTGTGCAAAAGCACTAGTATAAGCATTAGAACTCATAGGGATAGAATTTCTAGTGGGGATGTTACCCATAGGGATATTGTACGTTCGAAAGAAGAAGGAAGTTCTAGAGAAATTTTTCCCTCCAAACATAGAACTTGACTAAGGTTGAGATGTACTGCCATAAAAAAGGTTTCCCCCAGGCTCATTAGAGGCAACAAACAGTTCCCCCATCATGTTTATTAAAGAAAAAAATCCCATACCTAATTTAGGAACCGTATTTTGAGATGACTAGGAGTAAATATCCCAACTCTTGTAGGTTGACTAGAGCTTGTCCCTACTCCAAACACAGAGTTAGGAAAGCAAATTGTTGAAAATGCAACAAGAAAAATCTAATCTAATTTTTTCCTTGAATTAAATTGGGAATAAAATTGTAATTCCACATCTCATGACAACTTGTATTAGTTAAATAAGTTAATTTGACCTAGTTGGACCAATTAATTCGAGTTGAGGGTTTAACTTGAGTCATGTAGAGTGTCTCCTACATTATAGGATCCCTGGTTTTTTTTATTTTGAGTTGTAATTAATTAATTTATTTTAACTTAATTAAATTAAGTTAAACTAGTTCCAACTATTGGAGGAACTAGTGGGAGGTATAGGAGTTGGGTGATGCCTACATCAATCAACCATTTAATTGATGATTCACTCATAAATAATTCATGCCTATTATATCTGAGAGTTGCTCAGTTGAGATTGGAGTTCAGGGACAACGTACTATCAATGGTATAATCATCCAAATTGTACATGTGGTGCATGCAGTCAGAGGAAGGCCTATGATGGATTGTGAAATTCCTTTGAGGAGTTTCCCTAATTAATAGGGGGCAATTCCCAAGGAAACAATGCAAGGAAATAGGGACTTGGGCAAGCAAGAAAGTGGTTAAGTATTGGCTTAGGTTTGTCTAGGAAGTAGTCAGACAGATAGAGATATTACAGAGGTTGCTCAATCTTGAGCAAAGAATTATAATCTTCTCATATTTTCTAACTAATGCAATATACAAATAGAAGGCATTTTTAGCTATGTATTTCCCCAAGAAATCATTGTATAATTTGTTGATTGAATTATTTCTCTTGTATGATTCGTGATTTCGTGATCATTTAATTGTTTCCAATGATGAGTAGAGTAGATTCAAGTATATTGTTTTATTGAATTACAATTAATAGTTTGAATCTACAAATAATTTCTACATGATATTAGAGTAGAAATCACTCTAGGAGAGGACAATACAAGTTTTTCTTTTATAGGTGAAATCAAATTTCCAGTATCATACTTCAGACCCAGTAGGATTTCATTCTACAGATTGAGACTTGAATATGCCCTTAAGGGAAGTTTGAACTTATTTCTTGGAAGGACGGGATGGAGACAATGTTGGAAGACAATGGGCTCAAGGAATTCATAGAAAAATATATTCGTAAGCCTCTGGTAGATCATTCTCAAGATCTAGCAGAGTGGAGAAAATGTGTTGCAAAGGTGAGAAGGATTACCCTAGAAGGAGTTCGAGACCATATTCTGTCAAACCTACATAGTAAGGAGAATCCATGTGCAACATGGAAGGCCTTGACATACCTATTTCAAAATAACAGTGACCACAGGAAGTTAGAACTGAAGGAAAGGCTGAGGAAAATCAAGATGGAGAAGGGAAACACAATACCAAAACACTTGAGCAAATTCACCCAATGTTGGGATGAGCTTGGAAGTGTCGGTGTTACAATTTCTAAAGATGATCTGGTTAGTCTAGCACTTCTAGGCCTTCCCAAGAGCTAGCACAACCACTAAGACTTAGTAAATGGGAGTGAGAACTTGCTAGAGTGGGAGAATTTGTGGTCTGACTTGGTGCAAGAAGAGATTCGACGGAACACCAGAGATGGATCGTCATCCAAGAATGATGATGAGGAGCACTGTAACTTAGCTAGAAAGGCAAAGAAAAGGAAAGTGAATTCATCCCATTCCAAATCAAATTCCACTCAGCATGGAAAGAATAAGGACTTGCCGAAGATTAAATGTTTTCACTGTCATGAGCTGGGACACTATGCCACTAAGTGTCCACACAAGAAGGCCAACAAGAAGCCCTTAAGAGAAGTGACAGGTGAAGCTCTAGCTTCAAAATTCGAGCTGGATTTCACCCTCATTTCTTGCATGGTGACATTGGTGACAGGTAGTGTGTGGTATTTGGATAGTGGAGCATCATTCCATATGACGAAAAACAAATAATTATTTAGTTACTTGGAGGAGAAGGACCTCAATATGCACATTGAAATGGGAGATTTTGGGAGGTATAGTGTGACTGAAATCAATACTATTACCTTTCAAAGGGAGTCTAGTTCTCCTCTCACATTAAAAGATTTCATGTATGTTCCAACTTTGAAGAAGAATTTGGTTTCATTTTCCATGTTGGGGAACATGGCTACGATGTCATATTTATCAAAGGAAAGGATTTCCTTCATCACATAGCCTCAGGACAAGTGAAGCAGATCGGGGTTTGGGTGAAGAACCTCTATAAATTGGATGTACAAGACTATGCTACTTTGAGCACAAAAGTATAGAAGGTGTAGAGCTCAGACATCGATGAGTTGTGGCATAGAATATTGGTCACATGCACCATGAAGCTTTGAAGATCATGTATCAAATTTCTATATGAATTCCCAAGGGTTCACTAGAGCAGAGAGATACATGCAAAGGGTGTACATTGGGGAGTACACCAATGCTAAATTTCATGATAAAGAAAATCAAGTGCAAGTAATCCTTGAAAGAGTTAACTCAGATGTGTGTGGACCATTCTTGATAGCCTCCATGGCCAAGCACAAGTATTATGTAATATTTGTAAATGATTTCTTATGTAAATGTTGAATTTTATTCATGCATAAGAAAGATCATAGATGCACTAAATTTTGTGAATTAAAGAATTTGTTGAGAAAGGCATTGACGAGAAATTTAAATCTCTTAGGAGCGATAACAATGGAGAATATGTGTTGAATGAATTCAACAATTTTTTGTGCATTAAAAGGCATTCAATGGGAGTTAATAATACCCCATAACCCACAAAAGAATGGGGTGGTTGAAAGGAAGAATAAAAGTATTATGGGAGCTACATGGGCGATGTTACATGATCAGAGCCTACCATTGCACTTGTGGGATGAAGCATGCAACAAAATTATATATGTGCAGAACAAGAGTCCTCATCAAATTCTCAGGATGAGTACACGAAAATAAGATTTTTCAGGTAAGAAACCAGATGTGGCACACTTTAGGATCTTTGGTTGATTAGTCTACTGTCATGTTACTAAGGAATTCAAGGAAAAAGCTAGAAATAATAGGTGATTTGGGCATATTTGTGGGGTACACTGATACACCTCACAACTATCAGGTTTAACTGCCATCTCACAAGATTAATGTGGCTCCTATAGATGTGAAGTTTGATGAAGAAAATTCCAAGATATCTTCCCTTGAGAGGGAGCTTTAGTTGCATGGAGAAGATGAGACTTCATCTCCAAAATAAGAACCTCGAGATAATGTGGAGCAACCAAATGATGAGGAGAAGAGAGTGGAAGCACCCACTCATGAAGAGACTTCCATAGATGGAAGGAAGCACACTAGAGAGGCTAACATATTAATGCATGATGCTAGAGAGATTGTGGGAGAACTCACATCACAACATCGGTAGAGGAGGTCACCAAATTGGTACAATGGCTACATGGATCTAATGAGCGAGAGTGTAGAGATTGAGCCATCCTCATTTGACGAAGCAATGCATAAACCAGTATGGGTTGATGCCATGTGATGAGCACCAATATTGTAACGAGAATGCTACAACTCCTGGGGCTACCAACTTTACTGCGTCAACCCTGGGTTTGTACAAACTTGGAGGTGACAGTGCTATATACATAGTAGATGCAATGGTCTACTCTTGTCACTTTTCAACTGGAGTGATAGACCACTAGGGTTTTTCAAACTTGTCTTCTATTGACTAGAAGGATTTTCACTACCAAATGGAAAAGGGAAAATTATTCTTAATGCAAAAAGTGAATGCTTCCTACTCTAGGAAATGAAAGTGTTGAATTGGATGATGTTATAAAGTGACATGAAATCATCTAGCGAAGAATATACACATTTTTCTTGTAGAAGAGACCTAACTTAAACTTGTATATAACATCTAGTTATTTGGACTAATTAAGCATGGAATTTTATCTAAGAAATATTGTGACTACTACATGCATGTTGTTGGGATGGGATCCCTAAGGTCAAATTTTGTTAGTAAAGACAGGTTTTGTAATATTTTTTGTAAAAGAATGTAAATACTCTACGGAACATGGAAGTGAAGTGTGAAATTAAGTAAGAGTCAAAGGGGTTTTAACCCCTTCTATGGGTAGGTGATAGATTGGTTTTGAGACTCACCATGGTCTACGGGTCATGGTATTGTAATGAAAAGGATATATATAGCTGAGTCATAGCGAGTCTAAAGGATAAATTTTGATAAAGAATCATTGTAAGGGAAAGGTTCTAAGGCAAGAAAAGTTTGTTTATTGTACTTAGGTGAAAGGGGAAGGCTTCTGCAACTCAGTGTGTAAAAACCTTCATAAGTCCGTAGCTAAGTGCGCGAGCCCCTGCAACTGAGTGTGCAGGGTGGAAAGAGTCTGTAAATGAATTCTAAATCTAATAAAGATTATTTTGGATCGAATATATTGCATTTGTGCCTTGTACCTTATTTTTGTTCAAGTTTATGCATCTTTGCTCAATGATCTGTTTTCTATGAATTAAAGTGTATTTATTGCGCAAAACTGTGGGATCTATAATATTTATGCATGATAAACATAATTAACTAACCTCGTGAAGTATTAGATAGATCTATTGTGGTTGATTTTTTGGAAAAGGGTAGATCTGTGTGAAGGTAGATATAGGGATATGATTTATTGCGCGGAAGTAGTGAATCTATATATTTTATGCATGTTAAGTACAATCGTGTACCTTCATGAAGATCTAAAGGTCGTTTCGATAGAGTTGTAGTAGTTGACAGTCAGAAGGAATAGATCTATGTGAAGGAAGACCTCAGCTATAAAGAGCTAAGGAAACCATCACATAGTTCTCTAGATGCAGAAACCTGGTTTTAGCATCCCCCAATAATGCTTCAGGTGAGACTACAACCTGCGCTATGCAAGTTGTTGCTGAAAGGGCTAGCAGTTAGATTTTTGTTGGTTGGAGAAAATCAATTTGAACCCAGGTCAGGCCCCCTTAATCCAAAAAATGGTTATGTTTTCGAGACCAGGATCAATATGAGGAATTTGTGATGTCGAACAAGTGGTTCCCTACAAGAAAGAAATTGAGTAGTGGCTCAATCAAAGGGAAAACGCGTTTGTGGCTCAGGAGAATAGAAACCTATGGTTATCCAAGGAATAGTGGTTGAGTACATACCTATACTCAAATGAGACTGAAAACGTTTTCAATTTATTCCCTAGCGAATTGCATGAGTGGCTATCTATATTAGAGGACAGTCAGGGTACATGGAGACTTGACAGCCCTATTGTGTGGACTCCAGAGCTAGTGAGGCGCTTGGAAGCAACAAAACACAACATCACACGGGCCATCGATCAATGGATTGATAAAAAAACTTAGAGCATTTGTGACTGAGTTCACGATTGATACAACTGTCAGTCACAATGAAACAGAGTGAAGGCTTGTCAGGGGACCATGAGGTAAGTACTTGAAATCATTAAAAACTTGGATTAAAATTTTGTTATGTGAAAAATGATTTATGCCATTACCTTAATGTTTGGAACTAGACGAAGTGGAAAGCCCTTCAAATGGAATGGAGAATCAAGCTCTAAGTACAGTCCGTTGATCTGATCTCCTTCGAGTGATAATGAAGGGATAGTCATAATTACACCACAAAGTGTAGTACAATTGATTAGGCAGGGTATCCTGCGAGTACCTCCTCCATCCACTCCACCTCCACCTCCACCTTCACCGCATATACCTACACCTTCACCTCCACCTCCACCTCCACCATTCATCATGGTGAACTCATTGAAGATGCTGATTTTTAAAGGGGTAGGGAGCAAAGACCCCGAACAATTTTGGTTTGTTGTAGGTGTTGTATGGAAAACACAACAGATTATGGATGATAACATCAAGAAAGTGTAGCTGGTCATGGCCTTGTAAGATAGAGCATTAACATGGTACGTCAAGTACTGCATTGATAACCCCAATGCTACATTGGAAGAAACCCAATAGGCATTGAATAAAGAATTTAGAAAGCCTAAGTCAGATGTGCAATCAGTAAATGAGCTCAAAAAAATTCAACAAAATGTCAATGAGTCATCCTAGGATTTTGATTAGAGGCTGAAATTTCTGATCAGGTAGGCCAATATGGTAATTTTAGTTTTCCAACGTCGGGGTTGGTATATCGTGTTGCTCTTACCACACTTAAGATTTCTTTTGTCACAACAAAAGATAGAAACCTAAGTAGAGGATGTAGAGATCATGATCAGGTTGGAAGCCTCACCAACACAGGATACAAACATTGGAGTACAACAGATTCACTCGTAACTGGAAAGCCTGCACTTGGAGTTGCAGAACCTGAAGAAAGGAAAGGAGGCCTAGCCTGAAGTTCGCGTGGGAGTTTTGTGATTGAAATAAAAGGGCCATGGTCATGATAAGGAACATTTTCAAATTTATCACAATTATCTTATGGGGGAGGGGTATCCCCCTGAAGCTAGAAAATACCATTGGGCCAAGCACAGGAGTTGTGCCATGGTGCACTATTTGTCAGGTTACTCGACAGCATGCAACAAATAATTGTCATTTACTACAAAAGCTTATACAGACCCCCCAGAAGTTGTTCTACAACTTCTACAAGTCTGTAGGTCATGAACAGTGTCATTGCCAAATTGCCAAAGTTATGAACTAATGATGGATAGGACCCCTACCTACCGAATGTCGGCAGAAAATAAGCCTTAAGAGCAGGGGGCGGGTTGCAATGCACGGAAGATTCCAAGGTCGTGGAAGAGGAAGAGGAGGAGGGGCTGGAAGGGGTCGTGGCCACATTATTTGCTATAATTGTGGAGAAGAAAGACACTTCATGCGAGACTTCCAAAACCCCACACATCAATCATGTCAATATTGCACACAATTGAACCATGTGATAGAATACTGCCCGATCCTTATAGCAAAGGTGCAAGAAAAGAAGACGTCGACACAATAGCCTACGTAGCACATCCAGACGATGAGGGTGGAGCCTTATGAACAAGATCATAGTATAAATATAGTGATAAGAAGTGGTATGGAGACAAGAGAATCCAAGTTTTTAATGATTTCAAGTACTTACCTCGTGGTCCCTTGAAGAGCCTGTGCTCTGCTTCACCGTAACTGACAGTTGTATCGATCGCAAACTCATTCACAAATTCTCTGAATGTTTGATCAATCCAGTGATAAACGGCCTGTGCAATGTTGTTTTTAGCTACTTCCAAGTGCCTCACCAAATCTAGAGTCCACAGAATAAAGCCATCAAGTCTCCATGTACCCTTACTATCCACCAATCTAGACAGCGACTCATGCAATTCTCTAGGGAGAAACAAAAAAAGTTTTCGGTCTCATATAAGTATAGGTATCTACTCAACCATTGTTCCTTGGATAACCACATATTTCTATTCTCCTGAGCCACCAACGCATGTTCCTTTTGATCAAGCTACTTCTCAATTTCTTTCTTTGTAGGGAACCACTTGTTCGACATTACACATTCCTCAGTTTGATCCCGGTCCTAGCAATGGAACCATTTGTTGGCTTAAGGGGGCCTGACCCAGGTTTAGAGTGATTCACGCCAACTAACAAAACCCTAACTGTGGGCCCTTTCAGCAACAACCTGCATAGATTAGGCTGCAGTCTCACCCGAAGCAATATTGGGGGATTCTAGAACCAGGTTTTTACATCTAGAGGCTTGTGTGATGGTTTTCTCAAGTCCTTATAGCTTAGATCTACCTTCGCGTAGATCTATTCCCTTCGATTATCAACTACTGCAACTCTATTGAAATGAACTTCAAATCTTCGTGAAGGTACATGATTGTACTTAACATGTGTAAAAGGTATAGGTTCACTCCTTCCGCACAATAAATTGTATCCCTAGATCTTCCTTCACACAGATCTACCCTTTCCAAACAATCAAATACAATAGATCTACCTAATACTTCGCGAGGGTAGTTAATTATGCTTATCATGCATAAATATTATAGGTCCCATAATTTCACATAGTAAATACACTTTAATTCATAGAAAACAGATCATTGAGCGAAGATGCATAAACTTAAGCAAAAATAAGTAACAAGGCACAGATGCAACTGAAGCTACCAAAAACTTCCTTGAATTTAGGGAGACTTGGCCCCCAACTCAAGATCAACTTGTCTTCAAGAATCGTTGGCTTGGTTGCCAATGACCTTAGTGGCTTGGCTTCTTATAACTCTGAGCTGATGAGATCTGGTGGAGGAATCTTTGAGTGAGTGAGGAGTTAAGGATGGAGATCCAATCTCCTTAAATCCCTCTTGCTTGTCTACATTGAGTTCCTTCACATTAATTAGCCAAAATTGCTCCAAATCCTACAATTACTGCACATTAGGCCACATGACATAACATCTCATATTTACCCTTCTCAATAAGAAAAATATAACAAAACATGTAAAGAAATGTGAGAAAAGTTGATTTTAATAAGTTGAAGAGTGGCATTAAGGTCCATATAATTTACCTATTGATGAGCCTCATCATCACCCACCTACTGAAAGTGTTTCTCATCCTCTGAGCAACTTAATCTATTTCCATGTCTTTCATTACTCTTGTGTCCTTTCTCACATTCCAAGCTTTTGTTGATGTATTCTCCTCTTGTGGATAAAATCCTGCATGCTTCTCTATTTCCTCCCACCGCTTTCTTTCTTATTATTCTTTTATTCCTTCTAACATACCCAAGAGAAATGGTGGATTGAGTTTCAAGCCAATCCAGTTGATTTTGAGTCTGTGTAGTGCCTTCTTATACAATGGGGTCCTCTCTAGTGCATCCCTCATTCTTTCAGGGGAATGATACTCCCTAAACTTTAGGTTGTATGGTAAGATTCCCCATCTCCTTTGGCATGCTTTATCAACCTCATCCCCTAGCAACCTCAAAGTGTCCTCAAAATGAGTGATTGCTTTCTCTTGTGTATCTAGGTATCTTGGTGCAAGCTAGTGATCATTGGTGATGAGGTTGTGGGTGCTATTGACAGCCATGGAATTGATCTATTCTGCTCTAATGTAAAGGGGCTCTTTTTCTTCTCTTTCCAACACTCCCTTTACTTCCTTACCCTTGGCCTCCTCATGAATCATCCATGATGCCAAGGCCATTAGTTGTAAGTCCCCCAACATTGGATTGGGGTCCCACACATTCAAGTTTGTTAAGGCCAAGTTATGTAAGTAGAATTCAAATATCTTGGCCTTGTCCTCTAGGGTGCTTTGGTCAGAGAGTTCAATGAACTACCTATAGTCTTGGAAAGGCATAGTCCCTCATTGTGCTATGGTCTTTATCTAAAATTACATCCTTTGATATTTTAGGTACAAGGCATATGATTTGGTTGGCATCCTGCACTAGAGTGCCTCCATATCGAGACTTGCCATAGTGGTCAATTGGCTCTCTTTTTCCTGTATCTGCCTCCTTAGCCATGTGTTCTCAGCCTCTACTTGAGATTTCATCACTCTTTCCATGTCTCTTATCTCACTCAACTCTCTGCCCATCTCTACCAGCTTCTCTTCCATATGGACAACATCCTCTACATTCTTTTAATTAGCAATTTTCATCCAGCGATGTGTCCTTTCTCTCTCATTGTTAAGTTCAAATAGAAGGATGGAAAATTTCTCTGGTATCTCTTCCTCCCTCAATGAATCTATAATAAGAGCTGAGATTGGGTTGTAGGCTAGGTTTTTGCAGCTCTTGGGATTCCCTTTACTATCTTTGGAGTATCTGTCTCCCCATGTACTTGTGTTGCGATTCCTTTCCTTTCCTTTGTCCCTGTTGTCCTTCTTACTGCTTTTTCTATGGTTTATGTAGTGTTGACAGAGTTTCCTATAGGTTTGTCTCTATTTATTGGAGGATTTTCCATTTTTGAAAGGGGGTAAAAGGTTCTTTGATTTTCCTTGATGAGGTTGACCTAGTGACAAGCCTCCTAACATAGGTGATTGATGACTTTGGGGAATCTTGTTTTGATGTGCCCTCTTGACCTTTCATTTTTAGGGAGACTAGTTTTCCTTATCCTTTTGGTGAGTATTCAATGATGATAGTAGTCTTGGTAAGTGTTTGTGGCATCCACTATTTTATCCTGGTGCTCCTCCTTGTTTTGAAATATAGGGGAGTCTACCTTTGCCTTTTTCCTATTGACTTTATGGGTGTTCTTAGTGCAATCAAAGTAGTAGCTACCTCCTTCTCTTTAGGCTCAGGAGACACTCTTGGGGAGGCCTCCCCTTCCTTGATATGTGTTTCAGGGCCTGTCTCATACTTTTGTGTTTCTTCCCCACTGTTCTTCTCTCCCTCTATTTTATTTGTCTCTACCTCCTCTTCCTCCTCTGGCTCTTCCTCTTCTTCTTCATTTTCCTCTTCTTTAGGATCTTCTTCCTCTTCTTCTTCGAGTTCTTCTTACCCATCTTCTTCATGTTCTTCTTCCTCTTCTTATTCTAGTTTTTATTCCTCTTCTTCACCACTAGAGGCTTGATTTGTTTCATACTTAATTAATTCAATTACATCTTCCATGCTCATGTCTGTAAATGTGGACCACAAAATAGGGACTCTTAATTGGTTTAGGGCATATTTTAGTATGAGCTTGATTAATCCATGATGTGCCAGTTGTTGATTCCTTCCTTCCTGTACCTTGATCCTCATGTCTATTATTGATTGCAACAAGAAGTGGGACACACTAAGTCTTCTATTAGGAGGTAAATCTTCTCTAAATCTTAGCTCATGGAGGAGTCTAAACTGATAGCCATAGACTATATTGAGCCTTCCCTCACAAGAATTATTCTTGATAATGTGATAGTTTACTTCATCCCAAGGATATGGAATTCTCTCCCTTATAATCCCATTTTTGTCTTCAATTGGCTCCTCATCTCCTGAGAAAAAAATATTCTTGGGATAAGTGTTGCTAGCTTTATCCTCTTTCATCCGTTATAAACCTAGAGGAAGTGTAGTGATTCTACTAATGATTGTAGGGGTAATTGTTACTGACAATCCTCTTACCACAGAAATGGCACTGACTCTAGCTTGAGTGAGTTACATTGAAAATTCCCAAGCTACATCAACATCATATCATCTAAGTAGCTCAAAGAATCCCAATCATTGATGCCTTATAAATATCTCTACCATAGGGGGATGGAGATGTATTCTAGATGTTCTTGTGGGCTCCCTTATGTTGAAATCTCTTGTCATTTTCTCTCTCTGTCAATATGATTGTATGTATTTTGGTGGCTTTATCTTAAGATATTTTCCAAGTGGCCGAGGGTTTAGAGTTTGGGAGGATGATAACTACAATCATCCCTTTATCTCCACACAATTCCTCCATACAATTGTCTATCTCTATGCACACTATAGTTACTAGGAAAAAAATGAAAATTTCTTTTCCTTTCTTATTTTCTAGCTATCAAATTAAAACACAGAGGCTATGGGCCACCTACCTTTCACTGTAATACCTTTTTGGAGGAGAATTCTTGAATAGATGGGCCCTAGGCACCCCCTCATAGAGTTTTTTACAATTCCCACTATTTCTTGTAGTTTTTATGCATTTCCTATAGGTGCTGACTATAGGATGGCCGAGACTATCTTTTTTCTTCAGTGGCTCCTCCAGGTGATCCCAGTTCTCTAGATATAGAAATGAACGATGTATTGCATGAAGGTTAGGGAATTTTTCTATTTATGGTTGATTCCTTGGAGTGGTGTGTTGGTTGGAAGGGTACATAATTTCTCCTTTTGGACCATTGGCCGAATATTAGTTATCATGCAACCCATTCTCATAATCATCACCCACTCCTATACAACTTAACTCGACCACCTCTCTAACTTATCTCCTTTGATGTGACCTTGCCACATGTCATGCTGACTAGAAGTTAACTTTTTGTTTTTGGGTTGAGGGTGGCCAAGTTAACTGGACACCTTCAGCTTATAAAACTAAATTTTTCATATTCTTACAACTTTATCATCTTCATACTTAGGAGAGAGTCTGGATGAGGTGCCATATTTGTGGCTTTCTTTTCTTGGTTGATGCATGATGGAGGGTGGCTCTACTATGCTTCTTTTGGTTCAGGTACATCTTCTCTTTTGCTCTTGTTTTTTTGATTTCATTCTGTTGATAGGTTGTCTTCTTTGTTGTGATGTGCAGGCGTTGGCCTCTTCTATTGCTGTTGAGCTTTGGGTAAGTGCCATAGTGCTTGAAAGGTTGTTGATACTATTCCTCTACATGGATTCTGAAGGAGGAGACTAGAGATTGTTGTTGTAACAATATAGGCTGCTACAGGGTTTCTTGTACTACTACAAGAAATCTTGTAGCTGCCGCTTTTTGAATTTTTTTTCGTTTTTTTTTCTTGGAGGAGAAATAGGTGTTGAATTATGAGTGGAAGAGGTGGAAATGGGTAATATGGATTGGTAGGTGAGGTAGACTACTAATGGTATGTCCCTTGCACTTTTCTTTGTTTACATCTCTTTTATTATATATATATATATATATATATATATATATATATATATTATATATATATATATATTTTTTTTTCCTCCTTTTTTCTAAGTGGATTTCTTGATGGACACAGAGGATGACATGGTCATGAAATGGTGTTGGTTGAGATGTGGTCATACAAAAAAGCCCAATCACCTTCTTCAAACATTTTCTCTTTGACATTTTTGTCATGCTAAACCTTTGTTTTGTACTTTAGTCACCTCTGTGTGTAGGAGGGCTTGCATCCTAAATTCATCTCACCCATTGAGCTGGAGCAACCTCTCTTTCTATGCCCCTATAACATCCAAATCCAACTATGCTTCCATTCTTAAAGTGTTGTACTCAAACTCAATGGAGAGCATAGCCTTCTTCCCATAGACCAAATCATAAGGGGTAAAGCCAGTGGTTGTCTTCCAAGTTTTATTGTAGGCCCAAGTGGCCTCCACCAGTCTATCATCCCAATCCTTCCTATTGCTACTCACCACCTTTGTGAGAATGCTTTCCAATGCTTTGTTGGTAACTTCTACTTGTCCATTGGCCTGAGGTTGGTAAGGATTTGATTTCCTGTGCTTGATCTTATGCTGGATTAACATATTCTCAATCACATGTGAGGTGAATTGAGTGCCCTGATCAATGACTAGCTCTCTAGGGTATCGAAACTTATAAAATACATTCTCCCTCAAGAACTTAGCCACTTTCTCTTATGTAGCTACCTTGACATCCTTGGTTTCAGCTCACTTTTCCAAGTAATTAGTCCACACAATTATGTACTTTTTTTGTCCTGATGGTGGATCAATGGGCCCAATGAAATCCATGCCCCACTTGTCAAGTGGCTCAAAAGTCACTTAAGGTTGCAAAGGAATTTCATCCTTGGGAGTAGGTTTCCCCTTTCTCTGGCACTAGTCACATTGGCTCGTATATCTTCTTGCATATTGGTGGAGAGTGGGCCAATAGTAGTGAGCTTGTAGTACCTTGGACGATGTCCTCTTGGCTGCAAAATGACCTCCACAAGGCCCATCATTATAGGCCAGAAGGATGTCAAAAAATTCCTTCTCCCTGGCACATCTTCTTAGAATTTGATTTGGGCCTAGCTTGAAGAGATTTCCCCCAATCCAAGTGAATGGGGTGCTTTTACTTATAATTCTGTGCTTTTCCTTGGAGGATAGATTTGGAGGGAACTACGCAACTACTAAGTAGTTGGCTATGTCATAAAACCATGGAGATAAAACTAAGAGGAAACTAAAATAACAAATAAATTCTCATCTGGTAGCTAGTCATCAACCATTCCTTCCTCACTTGCAGGAAAAGCCAATCTGGAGAAAAAAAATGCAACTACATTTTCTCTACCAGGCTTATCAATGATAGTTAGATTAACATGTTATAACAAAAGCAACCATCTAATAATTTAGGAATTCACATCAGGCTTGTTCATCAAATAATTAATAGTAGCATGGTCAGTATGTCCAAATGTCCGGTAACCAGTGATGTGATGTCTAAATTTATTCAAGGAATGGACAATAGCTAGGAGCTCTTTTTCAGTCACAATATAGTTCAATTCAACCTTGGACAAAATTTTGCTAATGAAGTAAATTTTGCTAATGAAGTAAAGTGTAGAGATACTCTTATAGATTTTTTAGAGGCATCAACATGGATGTGGAAGGGACGAGCCCAATTTTGGCCTCAGAGTATAGGTGCAGTAGTCAACTTGTTCTTTAGGGTTTCTAGGGCCTCTTAGCAGCTTTTTGACCATAGAAATTCAGAGTACTTGGCCAATAGTCAAAACAAAGGTAAGGATACCTTGCTAAAGTCTTTTATGAATCTCCTATAGTATCCATCTAAACCTAAGAAACTTTGACGTCCCTCTACTTCTGACGAGTAGGGACCCTCTTGATGACAACGATATTATTTGGGTCCACTTGCAGTCCTTCCTAGGATATTGAGTGACCTAAAACAATCCCTACAGTCATCAAGAACTCACACTTTTCAGGACTAAGGGATAAGTTCATTTTAGTGCATATGTTTAATACTTATCCCTGGTTAGAGAGAGCCTCGAGGAAATCACGCCCATAGGGGGTGAAATCATCCATATAAATTTCCACGTAGTCAAGGACTAGCTCTGCAAAGATGCTCAAGACTTCCCTCTGAAAAGTGGCAAGGGCATTGTATAATCCAAAAGGAAAGAAACTATAAGCAAAGGTACCCCAAGGACAGGTGAAGGTTTTTTTATCTTGGCCCTCTAGGTTGATCTGGATCTGACTATAACCAATGAACCCATCCAGGAAAGAGAAGAACTTATTTCCTATCAGACCATATAATACTTGGTCAATGAAAGGTACAGGGAAATGGTCTTTTTTGTGGCTATGTTTATCTCTTTGTAGTCCACACAGATCCTCCACTTCCCATTTTTATTTAGAACCAGAACCAAAGGAGACACCCACTCACTATCTGAGATGGGGTAAATGAATCCTGCATCCAACAACTTCTACAGTTATTCTTTGACTATATCCTTAAGGGATGGGTTCACTCTTCTTTGAGGTTGGTGCACTAACTTGTAGCCTTCCTTGATGTAAATGTGGTGAGTACACACATAGGGGTGTACTCCCTTCATCTCCTTGTAACTCCAGGAAAGGGCATCCAGATGCTTTCTTTGCATGTCACATAACTCCTCTTCCTGATGTGCAGAGAGAGAGAGGGGTTGAATTTCAATGTTCTTTCTGGACCAAATTCTATCATCTTGGCATGAGTAGGAATTGAGTTGGCTAGGAACAAATCAATACAAAGTTTATATTTAGCTTTCTTCACTAACTCCTCAAGAGACATGGTGTTGGGGGGCTAATTTTGGAGGATTTTCTCAATCAAGTCGTCTTCATCAATTCCCCCCCCTCCAATAGTAGCATCTAGGGTACAAATTGGGGAATAGTAGACTTCATCTTCCTCTTCATATTATAACCATAAAGGTAAGTCATTCCCCAGAGATAGTTGGGTAGGAGGGTACAAGACCATTTGTTTGGACAAATGCCAATTTATAATGGTCATATTCCCAACCCTACAATTTATGTAAGAATCAACAATGGCTAATCATGGTCTTCCAAGGATGAGAGGGTAAGCATTGAACTTGCTATGAGGTTGGAGAACTAAGAAGTCAGTATGGTATTCCCAGGAATCAATGGAGACCATAACATCCAGATCAACTCCCTCAGGGACTACTGTGGAGTTGTCTGCAAGCTGCAAGACTGTTGTGGTCTTTCTTAATGATCCTTGGATATTCAGTTTAAACATAGTCTCCTTAGTCATCACATTGATAGTAGCCCCAAGATCGATCAAGGTATGGGGGACAATGACACCATTGATGTGCACATCTACCATAGGACTTCCACGATCTAGATACTTTGGGAAAATCACACACCCCAACATTAAGTCAGACAGTTGTCCAATGACATTAATGGTAGGGGTGTCTTTCTTTCGCCTCCTGTGACGTTTGAAACATTTCTTCTTGATTAACTTGTTGTATATGGGGACATCCTTGATAGCTTGGAGGAGAGGGATTTTAACACATAGGTTTTCCAATTCACCCAGAAGTTCAGTCTCTTCTGGGGTGTGCTAGATATGATGGATTAATCTCTCAAGAAAAGGAGGTGGATTCACTGAAGGGACACTCTCATCCTTTTTCTCTTAAAGCTCCTCAGGTGAAGATGGAGGTTGATTACCTGGAAGCACTCTTCTAGACCTGATGTTGATTTGTTGAATTTCCATAGCATAAGTAGGGTAAGATGTTTCTCCACTATAGAAATATTGTACTTGTCTATTGTTTGGGTTCAAATTTGGTTGAGAAGGCATTTAAGGTTGCTTAGGTGGAGCAGGGTGAAGGAGATGTGGTTGAGATGGAGGTGGAGGCAATAATGCTGGATATTCATTGTATGGGGGCGTCCACCCCTAGGATGGTGCATTCCACTAAGGTTGTGGAGGAGTATACGGCTGAAATGGTTGGTTGGAAGGTTGGGAATGGTATTGAGGTACAAAATACTAGGGAGAAGGTGTGGACCATTAAGGATGAGTAGGAGGGCACTAGGGGGGAATGGATGTATTATGGTTAGGGTTGTAATATGAATAGGATTCCCCTTACATGCCTTGTTGGTATGGTCGAGGTCCTTGAGGCCTCCTTTGGTTGACATAGTAGAGTTTTTTAGCCACCCCTTCAGTTCCTTGATACACAACTTTCAATCCAAGCAGAGAAGGGCACTTGTCTGTGGAGTGATTCCCCTCACAGACCAAGTAGATCTCTATAAGATTCAATGGACATTCCTTCCTAGGGTGCCCTCTGGTGCATCTAGGGCAGAAGACAACTAAGTCTCTTTCTCCACCCTCTTGATCTACATGGTGTCCATTTACAGAGCAAGGGTATGCATCATTTTAGTCTTCAAGTCTTCCAACATGTTACGAATTTCACCTTTTATGGATGTGTTAGAGGAGGATGAAATGGCCAAAGCTTGACTAGTCCTACCCTTATTTCTGGCTAACCTAGAATGCTTTTTGAAAACTGTCTTGATATCATCATCAAGTAATTGATAGATGTCCGTTCCTAACAACGGGTAAGGGTTTCTAGGAGATCTTCCTTGATCCCTCTAAGAAGGACTAGATTAAGTGATTCAGGATCAAGGGTGCACTTGGTCCTTTTGTAGCTGAGTTGGAACCTTTCCTCATAATCTTCCAAATATTTGTCATGTCCCATGTTCATTCTAAAAATCTCTCTATGTTATATTTTGCCCTGCAATAGTGCCTATACTTATTTTTGAAGTCTTGTTGCATCTGAGGCCAGGTGGTGATGTTGTCCCCAGGTAAACTCACAAACCAATGCAAGACTACATCTTTGAGGGTGGACAGGAACAACTTCAACTTTTGGTCATTAGAAGTGTAATCATAAGTTCTATACATGACAACGAACTCCAAAAAAAAGGTATTCGGGTCCTCTTAGGTCAGGCCATGGAAGTGATGAAGGGTATAGGGGCTTATGTTTTTCATCCTAACATTTCCATTAGCTTCTCTGATGGGAAAAGAACCCTCAGCTCTATTCTCAGCTCCTTCTCTGCCTTCAATCCCATTTCTATTTTCAGCCATGGTGTAGGTTGGTGGAATGGTCTCTTCTTCTTCCCCAATAGGCTCTTCAAAGATCTCTGGTTATTTGCCTAATGGGTCCTCTAGATTACAGCCACCAAAGAAGAGGGAAGTTTGGTTTTTATATGCGATGGTGGTATTTGGCAAACTTTTTCCTTAGTTGTCTCTACTCCTATGAGGCATGAAAGGAGTTTGGTTTTTTTCAGGGTTTCTTTTAGAATAACTGTCAGAATTGGAAAGAAAGTAAAGATTGCAACTATTTGTTGAATGGAGCTACTTGTAGAATTGGAAAGAAACCAAATATTACAGTTATTTGCTGAATGAAACTACTTGTATAATTGGAAACAAAGCAAAGATCACAACTATTTTCTGAATGAAACTACTTGAAAAATTGGAAAGAAAGCAAAGATTGCAACTATTTACTGAATCAAAGAGAAAAAACATAAATCACATCTACTTAGAGACCTCCTCGGTAACGGTGCCAAAAGGTGATGAGAACCAATATTGCAGCAAGAATGTTGCAACTCCTTGGGATACCAACTTTACTTCATCAACCAGGGGTTCATACAAACTTGGAGGTGACAGTGCTATATATACAGTATATGCAATGGTCTACTCTTGTCACTTTTCAACTAGGGTGATAAACCACTAGGGTTTTTCAAACTAGTCTTCTATTGAATAGAAGGAGCCTAACTATCAAATGGAAAAGGGAAAATTATTCTTAATGCAAAAAGGGAATGCTGCCTACTCTAGGAGATGAAAGTACTGAATTAGAAGGTGCTATAAAGTGACATGAAATCATCTAGCTAAACATCTACACATTTTGCTTGCAAAAGAGACCTAACTTAACCTTGTATATAACATCTAGTTATCTGGACTAACTGAGCATGGAATTTTATCTAAGAACTACTGTGACTATTGCATGCATGTGCTAACTTAGAAATTGTAGAAAAAGCCTTTTTATTTTTAGTTTTATGAAAGCAAATGCTAATTTAACCAATTTGTTCTTTGGCAAGGGAGATAGGTATGGGAGAGAAGGTCTAGAGTAGTTTCAAGTGTATGGAAGCCAAGTGGAGGCCAAATCTAAGCTTAGATAACCATTTATGCTCAATTCGAGCTTAAAATAGGCTTCTACAAAGTTTCCTATAGTACTATAGGATGTCCTAGTTCTACTATAGGATGCCCTGTTTTACTACAGGAAATAGGCTGAAAGCTTATAAGGAGGTAGGAAAGGTAGAATGCAGTATGGGAAAGGTGTCTGATGGGGAAATAAGGCATAGAGGAGGTACACACCATCCAAGGCTTAGTCAAATGATTTAAGATGGTTGGATTTGCTTAAGGAAAATGCCCACTTTGCTTACAAAACAACGATTCAGATTAGCATTTGGTGGACTTTGGTAGCGTATATGGATAATAATTGGATGAGGCAAATGAGATGAGGTCTCCCTGTAGATTAGAAGCTCCTACAACAACATACACTCTTTTCTTCATTTATGCATAATTTCATTTATACATGGAAAGGTTGAGTTGAATAGAGGAAAAAAAGAGTTATTAATAGCTAATGGATAACTTTATGAATGGAAGTGATTATAATCCATAGCAAAATCAAGATATCAAAAAGAAAATTTCAGATACTTCTAATAAGTTTAGAGACAATGATCTATTCAACAAGAAACCCTAGGTTATGTAGTAATAAAATAATAAATATGTTTTTGGGTTGTGTGAATGGAACCCTCAAATCATGATCCCATAAGGGAGATGAGGTAAAGGCCACTATCACAAGATTTTTTGAAGTGTTTATTGTCACTATGATACCACTGATCTATCTATCCACAAATGGAAGCAACTAAGTAATCATCCAAATACTTGCAGATTAAACAAAACCAAAATCACTTCAGCAGTTAACTATGAATGTAATCTAAGCATACATGTACAGAAAGAGGAACCTCTACTGGGAGGGTTGGGCCCTAACCCAAGAGCTTCAACCCTCTGAGTCAACTTAGTGCTGGATCAAGGGATTGCTATTCATTTTCATTAAAAGATCAAAAATACATAAGAGTTATCAGTCACAATGTCTTAGCTCGAAAATGCCTCTTGGCTACAACAAAAAAAGTCAAATCCTAATGAGGCTCTAGGCCTTCTTATTTATACAAATGAAGATACCAATAAATTCCTTAAATTTAGGGAGGCTTGTCTCCCAACTCGAGATTAACTTGTCTTCAACTATCACTCGCTTGGCTACTAATGACCTCAGTGGCTTAGCTACTTGTAACTCCGAGCTGGTGAGATCTAGTGGAGGAATCTTCAAGTGAGTAAGGATTTAAGGAGGGAGATTCAATCTCCTAAAATTCCTCTTTCTTTTCTACTTCAAGTTCCTACGCTTTAATTCGCCAAAATTGCTCTAAATCTTGCAATTACTACACATTAGGCGACATGACATAACATCTCATCTTTACCCTTCTCACTAAGAAAAATATAACAAAACATGTAAATAAATGTGAGAAAAGTTTATTTTAATAAGCTGGAGAGTGGCATTAAGGTCCATATAATTTACCTATTAATGAGCCTCATCACCATGGTTGAGGAGTATGACTCCACTATTAGAAACAATGTTTGGGAAGTTGTCCCAAGACCACTAGACAAGTCAGTGGTGAGTTCCATATGGATTTAGAAGGTAAAGAAAATGGAAGATGGGAGTGTGGAGAAACACAAGGCTAGATTTATGGCCAGATGGTTCTCTTAGGTGGATGGAATTGATTATGAGGAAGCCTTTTCTCTAGTTTAAAGGTACTCTTTAATGAGATCTATTCTAGCACTGTCATCACAGATGGGATGAAATATACATCAAATGGATGTGAAGACAACATTCCTCAACAGTGTAGTTGAGGAAGAGGTGTACATTGAGCAACCAGAAGGATTTGAGACCTTCAATAGAGATTCACATGTGTGCAGACTCAAGCGAGTGTTGTATGGATTGAAACAAGTACCTCATGCTCGGTACATCAAGATTGACAACTATTTCACCAAGTTGGGCTTCACCAAAAGTGAATTAGATACAAACCTTTAACATACTATGGTTGAAGGTAAATTGTTGATTATAGTAATATATGTCGGTGATTTAATTATAACAAGTGATGAGAAGCCAGTAAAATATTGCAAAGAGGATTTGGAAAGAGAATTTGAGATGAATGACTTGGGGCTTATGCATTATTTGCTTGGTATGGAAGTATGGCAAGGAGATGAGGAATTGTTTATCCCTTAGGGAAAGTATTCCAACGAGATATTGAATAAGTTCCACAAGGAGAGTAGCAAACCCATTGAGACTCCTCTAGTAGGAAATTGGAGGAAGGAAGATGCTACTTCCGGCGAAGTAATGGAGGCTACTATTTACTGACAGCTTGTGGGTTCACTTATGTATTTAGTGAACACACGACCGAGAATATGTTTTTCATTTAACCAAATCAGTAAAGAAATGGTTAATACAACCAAACTCTATTGGAAGGAAGCTAAACATGTGTTGAGATACCTTAGAGGCATCACTTAGTTTGGTCTTTGGTATAGACGGACAAAGGGGGTGAAGTAGCAATGATTCACAAATATAGATTGGGAAGGGAGTCCATCTGACAGGAAGAGCAAATCATAGGGAATCTCTAGTATTGGGTCAACAATAGTTTTTTGGGGTAACAGGAAGCAGATATCAGTTGCACTTAGCTTAGAAGAAGTAGAGTACATGGCTACTAGTCAAGCATCTTGTGAGGCTATCTGGATGAGGAATATCCTTGTTGGGTTATTTGGTTAGCAGATGGATCCTACAGTGATTTACTATGACAATCAAATTTGTATCAAAATCTCTGACAATCTAGTTTTTCATGATTGTTCCAAGCATATTGACATTCGATATCACCATATATGAGATTGTGTGCAGAGGAGAATCATGTTGTTGAAGTACATTCCTACAGAGGAACAAGATGTAGATATTTTGACAAAGGCATTGTCAATATGAAAATTCAAGTTTCATAGAGGTAGGATCGGGGTGGCAGATAATCCCTTTCTTGTTGAGAGGGTGTGTTGAAAATGCAGTAAGAAAATTGTAATTTAATTTTCTCCTTGAAATAAATTGGGAATAAAAGTGTAATTCCATTGTTGGGTAGCAGATCCCCCCATCGCATGTCTTTGGGGCTTAAAGCTTGGGTTTTGGTCCATGTAATGTAAAGACTCCACGAAATGCGGGCGCGAAGCATGAAAGTCTAAGATGCGTCATAGGGTTGTCCACCAAAAATTAATGTAATTTAATGTAAAGTTGTGTCGGCGTACCCATGGTCCGTAGACCATGGGATTGTATAAATAGAGCAAGGCTCTAAGTGTAAAGACAATTTTTTGGCAAGTAATAAAGTAATAGATAGATTCGAAGGCATGGTTAGAGGATAGAAGTGGATCTGAAGTGTATTGGGTCGTAGTAGTAGGGAAAGGCTTTACAGCTGAGTGTGCAGAGGCCTAGTAGAGTCCATAGCTGAGTGTGTGGACCCCTGCAGCTGAGTGCACAGGGCAGAGTCGGGTCTGTATTGAACTGAACTTGAAAAGCATTATTAATAAAGCTAAGCTAATTCGGCATATTGTGCATCTATTTTCTAGATCTATATTTTGATGTTATGTGTTAATGGTATTTGTTTATTCATATGCATGCATTTGTATGAATGCTTATGTATGAAAATCTTCTAAGTAATTACTGAACATAACCTAATTAAGGGAGACTTGGGTAATTAACATTGGTCACACTGCGGCTAGAGCTACGCGAAGGACATACCACAGGATGCAAGAAGCTCACTGGTGCGCATAACCTAGTAAGCGTGAAGATTGAATCGCGTACCTATTGCCCCATATCAGCAATCCCCAGGGTGCAAAAACCTGGTTCCAGCACTATCCCATACTACTTTGGGTGAGACCTCAGTCCGCGCTTTATAGACTGTTGCTGAAAGGGCCAGTAGTACCAGGATTTGCATGGCTAAATCACTTCTGAACCTGGGTCAGGCCCCACGTAGCCAACAAATGGTTCTATTGCCAGGACCGGGATCTGCCTAAGGGATGTCTGATGTCGTTCCACTAGAACCCAACAAAGAACGAAATTGAAGAGTGGTTGGACAAGAATATTCACGAGTTCACGACATAGGAAAACAGAACTCCGCAGGTTTCTGAGAAAAGGTGGCTGAATCGCTACATGTATACAAAAATCCACGATATTTTCTTTGCATCCTTTCCTTCTGAACTGTATGAGTGGATTGTGAGGTTAGATGATAGCCAGGGAAGGTGTAGGCTCGACTAATCGATAGTGTGGACTTCGAAATTAGTGCACAAAATAAAGGCATCAAAAGATAAGATCGCGTGAGCTGTGGACCATTGGCTCGATCGGATAATAGGAGGATTCATCACTGAGTTCGTGGTAGACACGACCATGAGCTTCAACAAAGTAGAATGACGTTTTCTCAAGGGACCGTGAGGTAAGTATATTAAATCTTTGAATACCTAGATTAAGATGTTGTTATGTGAAAAGCGGGTTATGTGAATACATTAATGTTTGGGATGATGTGGAGTAGAAAGATATATAAAGGTAGCGGGGAATTAGAAAACAGTCCCTTAATTTCACCTTCGTGAGAGAGCGAGGAAGAGCTCACTCGGTTCTCTTCGACAAGTGTGGTCAGTTTGATAAGGTATCACATTCTGCAGTTACCACCTCCACCCATGCCACCACTCGCTTCACCTCCCTCACCTCCATCCCCACCCACTCCACCTCCGCCAACCCCGCAGTTCAGCATGGCAAGTGCGATCAAACTACCCGTATTCAGAGGTGTAGGGAATGAAGATTCAGACCATTTTTGGTTTGTGGTAAGAGGAGTGTGGGAAGTGCAAGGGGTCACAAACGACAACATTAAGAAGGCTACATTGGTGAGCACACTGCAGGATCACACATTGACATGGTATATCAAGTACTCTAATGATCACCCAAACACAGGGATAGTAGAGATCTAGAATGTGTTGAACAGAAACTTTAGCTAGCGGAAATTAGAGACATAGTCAATCATCGAGTTTAAAGAGATCATGATGCTTCCAGGTGAGACCCCATAGGATCTAGATCAGTGGTTGAAGAGTACGATATGCAAGGCCAATATGATGCTAACGGATGCACAACATCACACATGGTTTGTGGCATCCATGACACCGCACTTGAGGACGACGCTGTCACAACAGAAACTTTCCACCCAAGCTAAAGCATTGGAAATGGCGATGAGGTTGCATGAGACCCTGATACAAGACCCTAGGTTGGGGGTTCAATAAATCCACACGCAACTACAGAATCTATACCTAAAAATGCAGAATTTGAAGCAAGATAAGGCACTGTGACCAGAGGCATGTGAGGAAGTATGGTGCATAAAATGCAGAGGCCAAGGCCATGACAAGGACACTGTCTAGTATTCGTGAATTACTTGGCAAGAGGGGGACCAATTCCATTGAGACCAGAGGCACATGCAACGCTGAGTGCAACACCCCTGTTATGGTGCGTGATCTGTTAGATAGGAGGAAAACACATGATGGCCAATTGTCATTTGTTGCAGAAGTATACACAGACTCCCCAACAGTAGTTTTGTAATTTCTGCAGGTCGATAGGCCACGATGAGCATACTTGTCGCAACTACGAGCTAATGATGGATCAAACCCCAGCCTATAGGATGCAGACAGAAATGCAGACCCTCGACCCAGTTGTGGGGATGGTGCGTGCTATATTTTAGGGGCGAGGTCAAGGACGAGGAGGAATGGAACTAGGAAAGGGCCATGGATAGTTAATTTGTTACAATTGCAGAGGACCAGGGCACTATGCCCGTGATTGGACCAACCCGACAAGGGTATCCTATTCATATTGTGCTCAGTTTGATCATGAAATGATAGATTGTCCTACATTGATCACACATATGCGTGAAAAAGGGGTACTCCAGCCTCCTCCAACTCAGACTATCCAAACAATGAGGTTTGAACCACGTGAAGAAGACCCAAATGTGAACATGGTGCTTAGAAGCAGTGTGACCACAGGGGAAGATAAGGGGGAGCAGCTCGAGGAAGATACATGGGTTCACAAGGCTCCTGCAAAGGAACCTGAGTTTGACCTGGAACGCACAAAGGAGACGTTTATGGAAGCTAAGAAGAGCTTCACGGAGGCCTCCACTTCGGGTAGTAAGGATCAACCAGAGCCAGGGATGGATTCTTCAATGCTTACTACCTTTCTGGAGACATGCATGAAACTATTGCGTGACAACAAGACAGTGAAGGGACTACAGGAGCTAATCACTAGGTGTGCGGGGTCAGGAGAACCATGCGTAGTTTGGAAATTGGGAAAGCATGCCTTGCGCACTGGAAGGGAATGTGTTACCGAAGCAAACATGGGAATGCATGAGCAGGCCCGCATTGCAGTGGTCCCATATTCAATTATGAATGGCGAACCAACAAAAGCTTTTGCCCATGGAGAGGTTGCATGGGGTAGCAGTTGATATTGAAGGCATGAGCACACAGAGGGATTTTGAAGTGATAGAGATTGTCGATGATATCAATCCCTATCCCATGTTGTTAGGAATCGACTAGGCCACTCAGATGAATAGAGTCATCAATTTGAAGAAGCGCAAAATGATCTTTGAGAAAAAGTCACTACGCGTAGTAGTCCCACTGAACCCAGCTGAAGAGGAGCGCTACACTGAACCAGTGCATGATGATGGAAGCGACGATGATATTGATTGTATTTACAAGATAACTGTGTGAGACCAAGATTGGGTGAATCCGACTGCATATGGGAGGATCTCGTGGGAGCACAAAAGCTCTTGCACTTTGGATTTAGATGAAGAAGTAGAGTGCTAGAAGAATCGGTTGAACGAAGTAACAACACTGAATTGCAACATGATGATTAGATCACTGCATTGCATAACAACAGAGACCTGAGATCTACCGACATATGATGGATTGACAACAGTGGATGAATTCTTCGGCAAGTTTGAAAGCACAATACTGGAACAACAATGGTTCGATGTGTTGAAGTGGGCACTGCGCACAACACTTGCATGCCGGTGGGGAATACATAAAGGAAGTTTTGAATATTGGCGTGGATATAGAATGATGACGCGCCTACAATTTGGGAAACCGCAGCTATGATTATAAGACAAATAAGATGGATGAGATGACCCACACACGTACCTCGCGAAATGGGCCAAGGCCTATGGAGAAGAACCACAGCTTGAATGGTTACACTTATTATACCATACCCTGGATGTAATACCCATGAACTGGTATACTAAGATAGAACTCTGACATGGTACAGGTGAATGGGATGTCTTGTGCGCAGGATTTTTGTTAACATTCACATTTGAAGAACGATGGTCAGATATTGTTGACGATGTGCTGCAAGTAGTAAAAACTGCCATCTTCAAAATACCACAGGAGCCATTGGAAATGCTGCAACGAGAATGGGTGGTACAGTTAAGTAGTGCACTAGAGTGTTATAACGTACAGGTGAAGGAGGATGATGATGAATCCCCAAATATTGATATTCCAGAAAGAGAAGGTTGTTGTGAGGTTTGAGGACCATCAATTAAGGATCTCGACATCACCGCACCACTCAAAACAAAGCAGGTAAAGATTGACACAGAAGCGGAGCCAAAGTACGTGACACTTGAGGACTATTGGGACGATGCTATAGTAGATAAGGTTTCCGACTTACTCCGCGAATATCAAGACTTGTTCCCGACCAAAATCATGGACTTAAAAGGGATCATTGGTGACTTAGGGATGATGAAGATCACTCTGAAACCAGATGCAAAGCCAGTTAAGCAATGACCTTACCGCTTGAATCCCAAGTATAAGGAAAAGGTCTGCGACAAATTAGACAAAATCTTTGCAACCAGAATTATTGAACCAGTGGAAGAATCCGACTGGGTGAGTCTTATGGTCGTGCAGGGGAAAAAACTGAAGGGTGAAATAAGAATATGCATGGACCTCAGGAAGCTTAACGACGCTTGTGCTCATGATCCATTCTCGACACCGTTTACAGATGAAGTATAGGAAAATGTTGGTGGTCAGGAAGCTTATTCATTCACGACTGGCTTCTCAAGGTACCATTAGATGAAGATCGCACTGGAAGATAGGAGCAAAACAACCTTCACAATAGAATGGGGCTGCTTTCCATACACCATTATGCCCTTTGGACTAAAGAATACGCCAATGATTTTCTCGTGCATAGTGGTGGTGGCGTTCAAAGAATACATCCACAAATTCTTGGAGGTCTATCTGGACGATTGGTCTGTCTTTGTATTAGTTAAGCACCATGTCGCAAGCTTACGTTGATGCTTGATACTTGTCGCCGACACTAGATTGCGCTGAACCTTAAAAAGTGCACCTTCCTCATTCCCTTTGGCAATATGTTAGGCCCTGTGGTGTACAAACAAGGCCTGATGGTGGACCCTGCGAAGATTGCTGTTATTCTAAATATTGAAGCACCGCACAGTGTCAAACAGTTATGCGCTACTTTGGGGCACACTGGCTACTATAAGAAGTTTATCAAGAGTTATGCCCAAATAACTGCACCGATGGAAAAGCTATTGAGAAAAGAGGTGACATACTGTTGGGATGATAATTGCATGAAGAGTTTGGATGTCCTAAAGGGGAATCTGGCCTCCACGCCAATTTTGGTCTTCCCGAAATGGGACGTGGAATTTCATGTACATGTTGATGCATCATGTATAATGCTGGGAGCCGTACTCACGCAGGAAGATGGGGAGGGTGTGGATCGCTCGATTGCATTCGCGAGTCGAAGATTTTCCAAAGTAGAAAAGAATTACTCTACCACTAAACACAAGGGGTTGGAAATGGTGTACGTGCTACAAAAATACCAACACTATTTCCTTGGAGGACATTTCAAGATGTATACTAATCATTCCGCGTTGCAATACTTGGTGAAAAAGCCTGTGTTAGGGGGGCGCATATGCAGATGGCTCTTACTATTTCAAGAATATGATTTCGAGGTCATAGTCAAGCCGGATGCTTAAATGCAGGATCAGACCACTTGTTACGAATTGAGACAGGCAAGGAACCAACAAATTTGGTGGAGGGACTACTTGATGCACAACTCTTCGCAATAAGCGTCGCGAACGGACACTTCAAGGATATAATCCATTTTCTAACAACAGGGACTACATAGAAGGAGTACTCAATCCAACAAAATAAGGAATTGGTGGTACGCGTGGAAGACTTTTCTGTCATCGCAAGGCACCTTTACAAGATGGGCAATGATGAGATATTGCAAAGATATGTACCTGAATTTGAAAGGGGTCAGATCCTGGCAGAAGTACATGGGGGTGTTGCAGGAGGACACTATGCAGGATGTAGAACTGCACAAAATATTCTTTGCATAAGGTTATGGTGGACGACCCTGCACTAGGATTCGAAAGCGCATTGTAAGGCCTGTGATATATGTCAAAGGACGGGAAAACCATCACGAAGGGACAAGATGCTGTTAAATCCCCAAATGACACTGCAAGCATTTGAGAAATGGGCAAGTGAATTTGTAGGCCCAATCAAGCCTTGGGGAAAGATAGGTGCATGCTACATCATCACTATGATGGAGTACCTAACACGATGGGTGGAAGCACAACCGGTCAAGGACTGCACGGCTGCCAAGGCTGCAAAGTTTTTGTTCGAAAACATGTTGACACAATTTGGCTGCCCAAAGATCTTAATGAGCAATCACGGGAACACATTTCTTGAATCAAACCATCAGCATGCTCATGGAAGAGTTCCAGGTTTATCACCAGAAACGTACACCATACCACCCATAGGCTAATGGAACAGTAGAAGCATTCAATAAAATATTGGAGACTGCATTGACCAAAATATGTAATGCACAGTAGAATGACTAGGACCTGCGCATACTCGCTATGTTATGGGCGTACAGGAAAACATGTAAGAAACTAATGGGACAGACACCATTCCATTTGGTCTATGGTATGGAAGCAATCATGCTAATGGAATATATCATACCTAGTTTGCGAATAGCAACACTCATAGGCATGTCAGATCGTGAAGCTCTGGAAGAAAGGTTTGCACAATTAGAAGAACTAGAGGAAGAACGATTTCTGGCCAAGTTTCACCAGTAGGTACAAAAGCAACATGAGAAAGCATGGCATGACTGCCATATCAAGTTGCACACCTTCAAAGTAAACAACTTAGTGCTACTGTATGACAACAAGTTCGAAAAATTTCCCAGAAAATTCAAAATGCACTAGTTGGGACCATATGTAGTAAAAGAGGTTACAAACGGAGGTGCAGTCTAGCTAGTCAAACTTAATGGAGAACCCTTCCCAGGAAAAGTAAATGGCAGTCGCCTAAAGCCCTACACAGGTGGGCCAGCTATTTGACTAATCGACCAAAACACAGTCTTCGCAACCCAAGGAGTCAGACAGGGGTGTGGGACTATAAACACAAGCACTAGAAGCCTGTACCAAAAAAAAGACACGAGTCAGATGAAAATGATTTAGAAGCAGGACTCGAGAAGATTCAGCAAACAACGAAACTGAGCGCTACAGACCTTCGCGCAACCCAGAGACAGTTGGAAGGGCTTCGTGCCAAGATCGCTGCACAGTGACTTGGGACAAGTCATGATGATTGTGTTGGGGGCCTCTTGTGCAGTGGATCCCCCCACCACATGTTTTTGGGGCTTAAAGCCCAGGTTTTAGTCAACATAATGTAAAGAATCTGCAAAATACAGGCATGGAGGGTGAAAGTCTAAGATGAGTCATAGGGTTGTCTGCCCTAAAAGGATGTAATTTATTGTAAAGTTGTGTCTACCTACCCATGGTCCGTAGACCATGGGATTGTATAAATAGAGTGAGGCTCTAAGTGTAAAGACAACTTTTTGGCAAGTAAGAAAGTAATAGATAGATGAGAAGGCATGGTTAGAGGATAGAAGTGGATCTGAAGTGTATTGGGTTGTAGTAGTAGGGAGAGGCTCTGTAGCTGAGTGCACAGAGGTGTAGTAGAGTCTGCAGCTGAGTGCGCAGACCCGTGCAGCTAAGTGCGCAGGGTAGAGTTAGGTCTGTATTGAATTGAACTTGAAAAGGATTATTATTAAAGTTAAGTTGATTCGGCATATTGTGCATCTATTTTGTAGATCTATATTTTGATGTTATGTGCTAATGGTATCTGTTTATTCATATGCGCACACTTGTATGAATGCTTATGTATGAAAACCTTCTAAGTAATTAGCGAACAAAACCTAATTAAGGGAGACTTACGTAACTAACACTGGTCGCACTGCGGCTAGAGCTGTGCGAAGGCAATACCATAGGACGCAAGAAGATCGTTGGTGCGCATAACCTAGTAAGTGCGAAGGTTGAATCATGTACCTATCACCCCATATCAGACATCCCCAGGGTGCAACAACCTGGTTCCAGCACCCTCCCATACTACTTTGGTTGATACCTCAGTCCACGCTCCGTAGACTATTGCTGAAAGGGCTAGTAGTACCGGGATTTGCTTGGCTAAATCACTTCTGAACCTAGGTCAAGCCCCACATTGCCAACATCCACATCTCATGACAACTTGTATTAGTTAACTAGGTTAATTTGACTTATTTGGCTCAGTTAATTCGAGTTGAGGGTCTAACATGAGTCATGTAGAGTGTCTCCTACATTATAGGATCCATAGTTAAGTTTATTTTGAGTTGTAACTAATTAATTCAGTTTAACTGAGTTAAACTCAGTTAAACTGGTTCCAACTATTGGAGGAAATAGTGGGAGGTCTAGGATTGGGGTGATCTCTATAGTGATTAGCTAGTTAACTGATTATTCACTCATAAATAACTCATGCATGTCATATTTGAGAGTTAGCTAGTTGAGATTGGAGTTCAGGGACAATGTACTATCAATTGTATAATCATCTGAATTGTACAGGTGTTACATGTAGTCAGAGGAAGTTCTATTGATGAGCCCCAGTATTTCACCAAGAGTGTTGCAACTCCCAATATCTCCTCAAATCTATTTATCAACCTTGGGTTCATACAAAATTCAAGGTGATAATGCTATATACACAGTAGATGGGATTCTACTCATGCCACCCTCAACTGTGACATTTGATTAATAATGCTCTAAGACCATTATTTCTACTGAATTAGAAGGAAATTAACTATTGTAGGTGAAATTCAGAAGCTAGCTCTAATGAGAAAAAGGTAAATTCTTTTTAAACCTCAACTTGTAGATGTTATTAACTTGTAAATGCTACTGAATCAATTCATGAAAGAAAACAAGAGTTATACTACTTTTCAAAAATGGAACTACAATATTTTTCAATCAACCATGTAGCTATCAAATTCACTTGTAAACAAGAAAATATCCTACCAAATCATAACGCAATATTTCATGCATCATATATCTAGCTTACACTTGCATCTAAATCAATGTTCTATTTGTGTTAAATCTAGCATAAAGAAACTAATGATATTATATCATGCAGTCAAGGAAAAAGGATGGTTGGAATGGCCTAGGTGTTGCCCTTGATGATGGAGTCCAAGATGGGGGTCAACCTACTCTTAAAATAAGTCAAGGTTTCATCACATGTTAAAACAGGGGGTGAACTAGGTTGCTATAGTCATGCCATAGGAAGCTGCTACAGGTGCCCTGTATTGCTACAATAGGGTCTGTAATGATATAGGAAGGGTGCCAAGAAGGTTTAGGAGGTAGGAATGATGAGATCAAGGGATGGTAAGGGGGATAGGGGTTGTGGTAGATGGATAAAAGGTGGCCAACATCCCTAGCCGAGCTCAACACCTTAGGGAGGTCTATTCGGAACTAGGAGAGATGCTCATGGTGACCTAAGGGAATGAGCTCAAGTTTTTTTTTTTAAATTCATACAAGAGGGTGAAGAAGTCTTGGATAGAGATGGTGAAAGGATCCTTCCCTACAGATCCAAACATCCCTACAACATCACATTCACATACTCTTTTATCATTGACAAAGTAAAATAACTAGTAGTGGAAAAGATGAGTTGAATTTAAATACCATCTAATTTATGCCAAAAAACTCTGATCTAGTCAATAAATCAACTTCTAAACTAAAACAAACATATGGAAAACAATATGAATAACATAGAACTTCTTACAAAAAATCATAAACATAAAATTTTTGGGTTGTGATTGTAGATCCTTTCATTCATTCTTCCCATGAGAGAGATGAGATGGAGGTTGCAATCACGAGATTTTTGAGGGGTTATGTTCAAATGAAATGAAGAAAACTAATAAACATTCTAAGCTAAAAAGAAATACCAATACATAAGAGGGACTTAAGCCACTAGGGTTGGGCCCAAACCCAAAAGCCTCAGCCCTCTGAAACTAACTCAGTGATGGATCAATAAGAAAATTCTCATTATCATTGCATCAATGTCAAATACATCACATAACTAGTCAAAAATAATAGTATCAAGTAAATGATCTCAATAAATTCTCAGTTGAAAAAAAAGTTTGAATCCCAATGAGATCTTTGGCATGTTTTTTTACACAAGAGGGTAGCTACCAGCAACTCCCTAGAAAATAGGAATTTTTGTCTCCCAAAAATCGAGAAGGGTGGATCTAGATCTTATTTAACTACACGTTCGTGGATGCCAATGATCTTGTCCTACTTGGCTTCCAATGCCCTCGAGTTGATGAGAGAGAGAGTGGTGATTTTGGACGATTGAGGGAGTTAAGGAGGTGGACAACCTCCTAGAATCTCTCCATTGTCTACTCTGATCTCTTGCATGGAAATCACCTCAAAATTGCTCCATTTCTTGTATTTAAACCATATTAGGCCACATGACATAGAAAAACATCTTTTACACTAACTAAGTATAATATAACAAAAATTGTAAATAAATGTGAGAAAGAGATAGTTATAAAACTGGAGGATGGCTTTATGAACCTTATGATGTACCTATTGATGAGCCTCATCATCACCCCCTACTGAAATTGTTGCTCATCCTCTCAGAAACTCAGTCATATATGTCCATGTCTGTCATGGCCTTGGTGGCCTCCCTGACATCCCAAGGTTACTCAGATGGTATGCCTTCTTGAGGATAGAAGCCTGCATTCTTTTCTATCTCTGTCCACTTGTTCCTCTTCTCTGCTTCATTTTTTCCTTCTTGTAGGCCTAGCAACAAGGGTGGACTACACTTAGGTCCAATCCATTTGACTTTTAATATTTTCATGAGTCTTTTATAAAGTTGTGTCCTCTCCAATGCAATCCTCAAACTTTCAGGAGAGTGACATTCCTTGTTTTAGAGACTGTGGGGTAAAGAATTCCATCTCCTCTAGCAGGATTGTTGGCACCCTATCCCTAACAACCTAAGTGTGTCTTCAAAATGTGAGATGGCTTGCTCCTGGGTGGGAAGGTATTTGGGTGGTAGGCCAACATCATTGGAGATGCTATTATTGCTAATGACAACCATTGGGCTTATTAGCTTTGCCTTTATATATAGTGGTTCATTTTCTTCCTTTTCCATGACTCTCTTTACTTCCATAGCTCTTTCCTCCTCATGAGTCATCCAAGATGTTAGGTCCATCATTTTTTTATCAACCACTTTTGCATTAGGATCCCAAATATTCATATTAGGGAACATGACGTTATGAATGTAGAAATCAACCAATTTTTCTTTGTCTTTTATGCTAACTTGGTTGAAAAATTCAATGAATTGTTTGTAATATTGAAATGGCATAAATCCATGTTGTGCTAAGGTCCTAATTTGGAATTGCATTGATCCAGGTGGCTCCAGACACATGTAGACGTCCAAGAGGACTAAGGAAGGGTAAAAAATAAAAGTGTTTGGATTATGCTTGAACCAAGTTAATGTTAAAGATCTCGTTGTCGTGATTGTGGTGGTGTGAACGGTTTGTCAATCCGAGTCCAAATGAGGAAGATAGAAATAGTCAAAGTTTTGGTTGACTTTTGCTAACTAGACAAGCTTAATGGAGACACAATTTGGAAGTTTTCTGGAAGACGGAATCTAGCCAACTCAGGGCAAATTCCGAGTGAAATTATGGACTCGTTAAATTGACTCCTTCGGTCAATGTTCGCGAATTTTCAAATGCACATGGTTATATATGAGAAACACAAATAATATAATATAATATATATATATATATATATAAAGAGGTGGTGGGCCACCACTCCCACCACCCAACACCTCACGTACCCATATACCAAAACAAAAATGATTAAGGTGAGGCCGGTGGGGATTGAACCAGCCTGGTTTATGTAGGTCAGCCCCCACCAGGCGGTCCCATGTGGTAACATACGTACCAACGTTCCCCCAAACCGTAACCAACAACATTTAATACAACCTCATTTACACACAACCATAAAACAAACAAACGCCATTTAATGTATGCCATTCAAAACTGCGGACCCAAGATTAACGTGGTATTCCAAAAAGATATATGTTGCAGTTTTTTTTTTAACAAACTATGTATTAAAATGTAGGGGTCGGGGTTTGACCACCTAACCTCCTCCTTATTATTTGGGGATTTTAATTGTTACACCAAATAGTTTTGTTTTGATAAGTCCGCCCATGAAAACTTATATAAACCTTCATTTCGACAATGCGCCCAGGCATGGAGGAACCAGGAGCAGGCATGGAAATCGAGGCGAATTTTTAATTAATTTATTTGTAGGTGGAACCATGATTGAGCGAAATTTCCAGGAGGGTGAAATTTTTGCAGTGTCCAAATTGGACAAATTTTATGTCGATCTTACACCTCTCGGCAACATGAACCCGATGGCACAATCAGTTTCCTGATCTGAGCAGATGATTTGTAGAGGACCCAGAGGAGGGACTCTTTGAGTAATTTAGGGGGAATCTAAAAGATTCCTTAAGCCCTAGATTTTCACTTTCTTAGAATTCAGAAATTTGATAATCGATTTTGCACTATTTGATGCCACAAATCTAATGGTGCATTCATTTTTTCCATTTGATCATTTCATTTTTCAGCCACTTTTCTAAGTGGAATGCAGGTGTTAGCATTCATGTGCGAGTAGTCATTCCCATGCGATTCGACGTCGTGAGGTTGATGGCACGAACAACTTTAGCAGTTTGAAATCCTCTTCTTCAGATGGACCCTAGATGTGAGGTATTTGTAGTGTATTTATGTACTTCTTTTGCTATGCATTGTGCTGCACAGATCCCTATTTGATGTTTGATGTGGGATCTTGTTTCTTACTTGTTTTCATGATCCTTGCTCTATGTGATGTGGAATCATTTGTGGGATGTACTTGTTGTCATGATTCGTCATGTTTTATTTGAGAACCCTTTATCGTCATGTTGATGGGATACTCATGCTGTCATCATGTATGTTTGCATTGAGACCCCTTTTATGCCATATTGGCTAGATGCTCATCATGCATGAGTTTATGTCACACTGATAGGAGTCCTTTTTGAATCAGAGTTCCTATAGTGGAACATCTCTTGGAGCCACTCTTGTGTGAGGGAATTTTCCTTGTATGATAGCAACATCACCTCTTATGTACATCATCACTATTGACAACACTTAATGTAGTGGCCTATACCATCTTGACACCAGGGCCTGGAGATGTAGTCCCTCCTAGACGAACTTCGTTATCAATGGCTTGTGTTTTCATGTGTTGATGAATGTCATGTTCCTTCTTCTTTACAACATGCACATGTATTCAGTTATGTTCTTTTAATAAAATGCAAATTTAACACATCACAAAAGTAAAAGGTCTTGGAAGGGTCCTTTGTTACACCTGGACATGGATCAAGTGGTATCAGAGTGGTCTTTGCATGGATGTGAATTGCAAGCATGAACAATGGAATATGCAATGACAAAGGATGAAAACGTAATGTACGAGACCATGATCAAAATTTCCAAAAGGATGGAAATAATGTATGAAGCTCTATAGAAAGAGACAGAGGAAAAGGAGCGATTGCAGCTTCAGTTGCGAGCCATAGAAGAGGCCCTGGAAGAACTAAAGCACAACAACCAAAGTCTTCAAACAGATAACTTTGAATTGAAGATGCTTCTACATGAAGAGAAAGAGGAGAAACATAGTTTGCTATGACAGCCACAAGCAAAGGATGAGGCCTTGGAAAAGCTGCAGCGTGACCCATGTGAGGTAAAAAGTAGTTCTTCAAATTCATGTATGTGTCTTGATGATGATTTCGCTATTTTTAAAAATCATACCACAAGAATTGGCTCCAAATTGTTGAAGAAAATGGGGCATGAAGGAAAAGGCTTGGACATTAATGGCCAAGGCATTGTCAACCCCATCAAAGTAGAGGAATTACCCTGTCAGGCAGGGCTTGGGTATGTCAGAAAGGAAGTTGGGGAATGCACCGAGACAACTAGCGAAGCACCAACAACAGATGATGAGAAGCCCTCATCAGTTCTTCCCAAATCGACAGAAGAGGTAAAACATGTTGATTTCCTTTCGATATCCTCGTCACATAGTATGATTTCTGTTGGAGATGTGGAGATCCCAATTATAGGGACAAACATGAGGCTCCTTACCAGGATGAGGTACGAAGAGGAAAAATAACTTGGTGTTAATAATGAAGGCATAACTCAACCAATGGAGGTTATGCATTGAAATCAATTTGCAATTTTGAGATACACCAAGGGAGAATGCTCGAAGGTGTTAGATGCTTCCGAGACATTGTTGAAATTTTTGAGGAAAGAGAATGATGGAAACACATCCCCATCATCCCATGGTAGTGCCCATGGCAGGGAAAGGGTTGAGGCAAGCTCTCATTGCCATACTTACACCAGGGATGATAATGAAAGGTATAACCACTCTTGACATTCGAATGTTCATTTCAATTATAACCATGTTTTTAATGATGAGTGTAAAACATGGCATCAAAAAACATGTACCTTTTTTGAATTACCTAACCATAAATTTTCTAAGTGTTCGAAAAGAATGGAAACACACAAAATGATGAGGCATGAAAGACCCTCTTGACAATAGGGAAAGAAACATGTTAAGAAAGTCTGGAGGAAGAAAACCTATTGCAGTGATTGCAAGAGAAGTGGCCATCAAAGGGCCACTTGTTGGGGGCTCCATCTAGAGCAGCACCTTAAAGACAAAGTGTCGGTGCATGAACTAGGTGAATCAATTGTTAAACAAGCAAAATTTCCACAAGGAGGCTACCCATTCATCTTGATAAGTGAAAAATGGTTTCTAGATTTGTTAGCTTGTCATGGTCGTGCTTTTGTAAACCATTTGTTGCATTTTAAAATGTAAAAATGATGATGTGTTTTCCATCACTTGCTAAGCAACAATGATGTCTAGTCTATTCTGTGTTGCATGATAAACTCTAAAAGCGATGTCGTGTTTCCATCACTTGTCAAAGAAAAAATAGTGTTTGGCCTTATCTTTGTAACTCATGTGTTGCAGTGATGATGTGTTTTCCATCACTTACTGGAGCAACAATGATATGTTGGCCTTGTTTTCGTAGTTGGGGTATTGTTTCCATTTCAATGTAAACACGACCCCCGAGTATGTGTTATAAACTCGTGGCAAGTGTGGGATGCTTGGGTCATTAGTTGGTCATGTAAGTCAAGCATGTAATTTGCAAAACAATGTACTATAGGTTGCAGGTGTCAGCTCATCACTTAAGGCTTAGAAGAATAAAGGTGAAGAAGATGGAAGCGAGGCCTTTCAGGATGCTTGTGATACAAACAAGGTACAGAAAAGTTGTAGGTTATTTTTCATGCTTTTAGAGGACCAAAAGCTCCTTAGTGGGGAGGATTGATCTAGGTGGCTCTAGACACATGCAGAAGTCCAAGAGGACTCAGGAAGAGTCAAAAATCAAAGTGTTTGGATTATGCTTAAACCAAGTTCATGTTAAATATCTCATCTTTGTGATTGTGGTGGTTTGAATGGTTCTTCAATACAAGTTTGAATGAGGACTATAGAGACAGTCAAAGTTTTGGTTGACTTTTGTTGAGTAGGGAGGCTTAATGGAGACACAATTTGGAAGTTTTCTGGCGGACGGAATCTATCCAGCTCTAGCCAGATTCTGGGTGAAATTTTCGTCCCGTTAAATTGACTCCTTCAGTCAATGTTCAATAATTTTCAAATGCACATGGTTATATATAAAAACCAAAAAATATATATATAAAAAGAGGTGGTGGGCCACCACCCCCACCACCCTGCACCTCATGTACCCATATACCAAAAGAAAAATGATTAAGGTGAGGCCAGTGGGGATTGAATCCCCTTGGCCCACGTGGGCTAGCCCCCACCGGGCGGCCCCATGTGGTAACATACGTAACAACGTTCCCCCAAACCATAACCAACAACATTTAATACAAACTCATTTATGGTACACACAACCATCAAACAAACAAATGCCATTTAATGTATGCTATTCAAAACTGCGCACCCAAGATTAACATGATATTCCAAAAAAATATATGTTGTGGTTTTTTTAACAAACTATGTATTAAAATGGAGGGGTCTGGGTTTGACCACTCGGCCTCCTCCTCACTATTCGGGGATTTTAAATCTTACACCAAATGGTTTTGTTTTGATAAGTCAACCCATGAAAAATTATATAAACCTTCATTTCAACAATGCACCTAGGCATGGAGGAACCAAGAGCGGGCATGGAAATCGAGGTGAATTTTTAATTAACTTATTTGCAGGTGGAACCGTGGTTGAGTGAAACTTCCAGGAGGGTGAAATTTTTGCAGTGTCCAAATTAGACAAATTTTATGTCGATCTTACACATCTCGGTGACACGAACTTGATGCCGTAGTCAGTTTCCTAATCTGAGCAGACGATTTATAGAGGACCCAGACGAGGGAATCTTTGAGGAGTTTAGGGGGAATCTAAAAGATTCCTTAAAACCCAAATTTTCACTTTCTCAGAATTCAAAAAATTGACAGTCGATTTTGCACTATTCGATGCCACAAATCTAATGGTGCATTCATATTTTCCATTTTCTCATTTCATTTTTCGACCACTTTTCTAAGTGGAATGCAGGTGTCATCATTCATGTGAAAGCAGTGATTTCCATGCGATTCAACGCCATGAGGTTGTTGGCACGAGCAAATTCAGTGGTTTGACATCCTCTTCTTTAGATGGCCCTTGGATGTGAGGTATATGCAGTGTGTTCTTGTACTTATTTTGCTATGCATTGTGCTGCATAGATCCCTGTTTGATGTTTGATGTGGGATCTTGTTTCTTAATTGTTTTCATGATCCCTACTTGATGTGATGCAGAATCATTTGTGGGATGTACTTATTGTCATGATTCGTCATGTTTTATTTGAGATCCCTTTGTCGTCATGTATGTTTGCATTGAGATCCCTTTTATGCCATATTGGCGGGATGCTTATCATGCATGAGTTTATGTCATACTGATAGGAGTTATTTTTGACTGAGTGTTCCTTCAACGGAACATCTCTTGGAGCCACTCCTACGTGAAGGCATTTTCCTTGTATGATAGTGGCATCACCTCTTATGTACATCATCACTATTGACAACACTTAATGCAGTGACCTACACCATCTTGACATTAGGGCCCGGAGACGTAGTCCCTCCTGGACGAACTCCATTATCAGCAGCTTATGTTTTATGTGTTGATGAATGTCATGTTCCTTCTTCTTTACAACATGAACATGTATTCAATTATGTTATTTTAAAAAAATTCAAGTTTAACACATCACGAAAGTAAAAAGTCTTGGAAGGGTCCTTTGTCACACCCAACATGTTTTTTTACACAAGAGGGTAGCTAGCAACAACTCCCTAGAAAATAGGAATGTTTATCTCCCAAAAATCAAGAAGGGTGGATCTAGATATTCTTTAACTGCACTTTTGTGGATGCCAATGACTTTGTCCTGCTTGGCTTCCAATGCCCTTGAGTTGATGAGAGAGAGAGTGGTGATTTTGGATGATTGAGGGAGTTAAGGAGGTGGACAATCTCCTAGAATCTCTCCATGTTGTCTACTCAGATCTCTTACATTGAAATCACCTCAAAATTGCTCCATTTCTTATATTTAAACCATATTAGGCCACATGACATAGAAAAACATATTTTACCCCTCTAACTAGGAATAATATAACAAAAATTATAAATAAATGTGAGAAAGAGATAGTTATAAAGCTAGAGGATGGCTTTATAAACCTTATGATGTAGCTATTGATGAGCCTCATCATCACCCCCTACTCAAATTGTTGCTCATCCTTTCAGAAAATTAGTCATATATGTCCATTTCCTTCATTGCCTTGGTGGCCTCCCTGACATCCCAAGGTTCCTCAAATGGTGTGCTTTCATGAGGATAGAAGCCTACATTCTTTTCTATCTCTGTCCACTTGTTCCTCTTCTCTACTTAATTTATTCCTTCATGTAGGCCTAGCAGCAAGGGTGGACTGCACTTAAGCCTAATCAATTTGAATTTTAATATTTTCATGAGTCTTTTATAAAGGGGTGTCCTCTCCAATGCATTCCTCAAACTTTCAGGAGAGTGATATTTCCGGTTTTGGAGACTGCGGGGTAAAGAATTCCATCTCCTCTAGCAAGCTTGTTGGCACTCTATCCCTAACAACCTAAGTGTGTCTTCAAAATGTGATATGTCTTTCTCTTGGGTGGCAAGGTATTTGGGTGCTAGGCCAACATCATTGGAGATGCTATGATTGCTAATGACAACCATTGGGCTAATTAGCTTTGCCTTTATATATAGTGGTTCACTTTCTTCCTTTTCCATGACTCTCTTTACTTCCTTAGCTCTTGCCTCCTCATGAGTCATCCAAGATGTTAGGACCATCATTTTTTTATCAACCAATTTTGCATTGGGATCCCAAATATTCATATCAGTCAAGGTGACGTTATGAATGTAGAAATCAACTAATTTTTCTTTGTCTTCTATTCTAACTTGGTTGAAAAATTCAATGAATTGTTTGTAATATTGAAATGGCATAAATCCATATTGTGCTAAGGTCTTGATTTGGAATTTCATCCATTGATCTTTGAGAAAAAGTGCATAAGAATTAGATGGTTGTCTGCACTGTAATGCCTCGATGGAGAGGCTTTCCATTGTGGCCAGTTGATTTTCCTTCTCTTGCATCTTCTCCCTCAACCATCTATTATTTTCCTGTAGTTTCTCCCTCATTACGGACTCCCTCTCTCTTAGCTCACTTAATTATTTTCCCATTTAAAGGACCTTTTTTCCCATGAGTCCCACATCTTCCACCTTTTTAGACTTAGAAATTTCCATCCATCTATGGGTTCTTCCTTGTTTGGCTTCTAGCTCAAATAAAAGTGGGACTACATTTTTTGGGGGAATAATTATCCCTCCTTCAATGAATTTATAATAGGATTTTAGGCTAGATTGTGGAATAGGCTCCTGGAGCTCTGGGAAGTTCCCCTCAAATGTTTTTTGGGAAGTTGCTACCTATTTTTGCTCATTCTTCCCCTCCTGTAGCATCCTTTGTTCCTGCTGTAGTATACTCTATTTTTCCTGTAGCACACTCGTTTTCCTGTAGCACACTATGTTTTTCCTATAGCACACTTTGTTTTTCCTATAACATGCTTTTCCCTTCCTATAGCTTCCCCTTTTCTTCTTGTTGGAGGGTGGTAGGTGTCTTGGGTTGTTTTAAGGAGGTTGATCTAGTGGTGGACCTCCTTACATATGCTATAGGAGTCTTTGTTATGGATTTTGGAGAGGTGACCTCTTCAATTTTTCTTCAGAGGGCCCCACCTCCTCTTGGGGACTCTAAAATTGTGATAGGGGCCTTTGCGGAACTTTGATGCTTTCCTTGCTTGATCTTGGTGCTTTTCCTGGTCTTAAAGTATAGGGGACTTTCCTTTGTCTATTATTTTTTTGTTTGACTAGGGTGCTTAAGGTAGCTAAGTGTACAACTACCTCTTTTTCAGTGAGTCCTAGAGACAAACTTTCTTTCTTTGGGGATACCTTTGTTTCTTTGGGCTTAGTAGTTTTCTCAGGGCTTGATTTTTCCTATTTCTCCCCCTCTTCCTCTTCATCTTTCTCTTTTTCCAGCTCTTCCTTTAGTTCTTCCTCTGTCCTCTCTACATCTGTTTCTCTTTTCTCTTATTTTTTCCCTACTTCTTCTTCCTCTCCTGCCTTTACCCCTTCTTCTTCTTCCTATTCTTTCCCCTCTCTTCCTCCAACACTAGAGGCTGGGGTCTCACCTGGTGTGACAGTATGTGTATCAATGAATGCCTCTCTATCCATGTCTATGAAGTTGGACCAAAGGACAAGGATTCTCAATTTGTTCAAGGAATCCACCACTATCAGTTTAATGAGGCCATGGTGGCGTAGGTGTTGGTGTTTTCCCTCTCTCACTTTCTAACTCATGTCCCTATTGGACTGTAGGAGGAAGTATGACACATTCAGTCTTTGAGCCAGGGGTAATTCTTCTTAAAATATGAGTTCATGAATTCATCTAAAATGGTAGGCATGACCACACTCAACCTACCCTCACAAGAGATGTATTTCAGGATATGGTTGTCCACCTCATCCCAAGGATAAGGTAGGATTTCCCTTCTAACTCCATTCTGGTCCTTGACATGATTTTCATTGGCATTGAAGAAGTTCCTTTTAGAAGTCACGCTAGTTATTTTAACTTCTCAGCCCCACTTGATCCCTAGGGGTAGGGTTTTCACTCTACTAATTAGCTCAAGGCTGAGTGAAATAATTAATCTCGTCACCACAGAGGTGGAGTTGTATTTTTTTTGTGATTTCATGGCCATGGAAAATTCAAAGGCAATTTCATCATCATATCCTCTCAACAACTCGAAGAATCCAAGCCACCGATGTCTTCTAAAAATGTCTACCATAGGAGGGTGTAGATGGATTCTTTTGGTATTAGAGGGCTCCCTTCTATTAAACCCTTCCCCCATATATTCTTTATGTTTTTGGCTAAGTGAAAGAGAGATAATTCCTGCAATAGATTTGGTGTATAATTCAATGGAAAAAATGAGTTAAATCCCTTGTTGATGATAATTTCATACATTCCTTCTACTCAACAACCTAAAAATAGCTTTCAAGTTCACAATTTGACTACTACTGCTTGTATAATTTGAAGTGGACCTTGCATACAATTTATGGATGGATGAAAGAGATGGTGGCACTTACTTTTTAACATGTGGTATGGGATGGAGGTAATAAATTGGAGACAAGTTTGACCATTTGTAGCATTCCTTCACCCTTTCAGTCTTCCTATTATAGTCTATCAGCCTTCCTATAGCAGTTGCAGGCTTGCCTGTAGCTCCCTTATATAGAAATGGAACAAAAGGGTTTGAAACTCCTCGATCGAACCTCAAGATCATCCTCTCCTTAACTGTTTCTGAAATGAGAATTCATGCAAAATAATTTGAGCCACAATACATAATATTCCATTTTTGGCTTAGGCTTGGACCGTTGTGATGACCTGATAGTCACATGAGTTTTCCTCTATTGGACCATTATCTCCACTCAGAATAATTATTCCCTCATTCCTCATAATCACCACCCACTCTTTGTGATGCCAACTCAAATGATGTGACACCTCAATGTTGCATGAGTTCTTACCATCACCTTTAGTTTACTAGTTGAGGATGGACAAGTTAGCTAGCCACCTCCATCTTATTAAAACACCTCCTCCTGACATTTACACATTTTTATTTATTTACATGTAGGGAGGGGATGAGAGTTTGCCATACCTATGCCTACCTTATGATCGAACTGACGCAGGGATGTGCATGTTGAAGCTAGACCTCATTATTGTCATCAAGAGAGTTGACTTTCTGTGTTTATTTCCTTTGTATTTCTTCATTGCTCCTTATGATATTTGATTGTTGTGGTTGTTGTGTGTGTAGGTGCCTTGTTGATGTCCAAGCTACTATTGCTGGTGGAGAGTCCTGCGGGGAGTGATATGAATACTACAGAGTGGCCTCATAAGTTTTCATCACCCCCCTACTAATGAGAAAAAAAAAATATTGTTGCTTTATGTGATGCATGCATAGGCTGCTATAGGAGGAGGTTTTCTTCCTGTAGCATTCCTTTTCTTTTCTTTTAGGGTCTCCAAGATGCACGGGAGTGATGAGAGAGGATGTAAAAGGTCTTGAGGAAAATGCTAGGATTTTGATGGAGTGGTGTAGATATATGGAAATGAAGAGGATGTTCTATGTGTGTTTCTCAAGAAATTTTTAACAGGGGTAAGACAGAGTGGAGGGGTTTTAGTAATATATATATATATATATATATATATATATATATATATATATATATATATATATATATATATATATATTATATATATATATATATATATTATATATTATATATATATATATATATATATTAGGCACCAAGGCAGAGAGTTAGTGTTTCCCCGCCGTCGTTTAAAGATTCAATCTGTTCCCGAATTGGTCTAGTAGGAATACCGATGAAAGGGACCAGCCGGGGGGAGAAACGAATCACCTTTGGCCCGGCCCCAGATAGCAGTCAGTCAAAATAGAAGGCCCCACAACTGTCTCTTTCATTTTTTTAGTTTCCTTAATTGTAGAACAATTTACTATTTTTAGTAGTTTTTTGGGTCCTAAACTTCCGGAGCTGTTTTGAGGCCCTAAATGATGTTCTTTTTGAAATCTACCACTAGTGATTTTATATCTAAAGTCATCTTTTTTGTCATATTCCTTGGAGAGATATTTCCAACGAGCTATCATGCATGTCAAACGGAGATAATATGACCAAGTCACGACCCCGTGAAGTTGGCTGTCCAACTCACCCCAAGAGGGCCCATAAACTCTTGGTGTTACATCTGCTAGGGTTAGGGTTTTGGTTGTTTATAGTTTTCTCTTATTGTTAAATAATAAAAATTCCCTTGAGCTTCATTTTATTTTAGTTCAGAGGCATGTAGCTGTCACATCTCTTCTCAGAGATAAGCTACCATCACCCTAGCCAGTTTATTTCCATTTCTGTTTGTAAGCATATTTCAGTATTTTACATTAATGAAATGAAGTGTTATTTCTGATGCATATCTTTATTTATGGTTATCTCTATAATTTGTTGCATTCTTGTCTAAATCCAAATCAATGGTATCAGAGCGGTCTGCTTTTTTTCTCTATTTTTTTTTGCTTGTCTCCAACGAGGTCGGGATATAAAGAGTTAGGGCTTGAACTGGTCGAACCTTTGCAAGAATAGCCCCACAAATCTCGACGGACTCCCATGGCGGATGAGAAGAAAGACGAGGGAGTAGGAGATCCTATCAAAATATTGTTCAAAGAAGCCCTCGAGTGACAAAGGAACGCGATGATGGATAACTTTGCCCAGATCCTTCAGCGGCTACCCAAAGGTGATGCATCGGCTTCCAACAACTACTCTGGAAATGCCACACCATTTAAGGTACAAGTTAATTTTGAAATCCCCATATTCGAGGGTCAGATAGACACAAATGTCATCGATAAATGGTTAAATCTGCTAGAAGGGTATTTTTCTATTCATGATTTTTCCAACCGGGAAAAGATTAATATTTCTCTTCTCAAAGTAGCCTCCCACGTCAAGGACTGGTGGGAAACCTACTGCGAGCAGAAGGATGAAAGTACGGGCTCACTTTTTTCAACTGCACCTACTTGGGATTCCTTCCAGGATTCCATCAAGGAGAAATACTACCCTATTAAAAGCTATGAGGACAAAAACATAAAGTGGACCATGCTGTGGCAGGGAAGGGACCAAGATGTGCTAGAGTTCACAAACATTTTTCATACCCTTCGCACACAGTAAGGTATCAAGGATTCTGAGTTGCATTTGCTACTCAAATACCGCGGCTACCTACATAGGTACATCCAAGAAGAGATGGAGTTCTTGAACATCTCCTTGCTCTGCACGACGTACTGATATGCTGTCAAAATCAAGTAGAAGTTTAAAAAAAAGAAGCGATACTTTGGATCTGCAAATCCAAAGACCAAAGGACAAAGCCAAGGTGGGGTGACCCAAGACAACCTGTCAAAGCCACAGGAAAAGAACAACACCATGAAGTAGAAGAAGGACATAGGAAAGTGGTGTGAGCTCCATAAGAGCCCCACTCATGACACAAGTGAGTGTCGGGCCAAGCAGACGTTGGTGGCCGAGTTGAAGGCTTCCGAATTAGATGCATGTTTTGACCCTGAGTCAGAACTCAACAAAGGGAATGGTAAAGGGAAGCAGATCATTGACGCGGAACCCAGTGGCACTATTGTCATTGCCAAGATCTAGAAGAATGAGCCCAAAGATCCAGAGGAGGGGGAGCATCTTTTCCACTCACAAATGTGGGTGAAGGGTTCGTCACTACAATTCATTGTTGACAGCGACAACCAAAATAACCTCTTTTGAGCAGAGGTCGTGAAGCGGTTGGGCCTACTAACTACATCACACCTGCAGCCATACAGTATCGGGTGGCTTCACCAAGGACGAGATCTTCGAGTTCGCCAGTAGTGTCACCTTCGCTATAGCATCAAGCCCTTCACAGATGAGGTATTGTGTGATGTTACACCTCTGGATGTTTGTGATGTATTATTAGGACAACCATACTTGTGGAGGCGACATGCTGTGTATGAGTCAAGGCCTCACGTTGTTATTATTTCTTTGGGAAATTCATTATACAGGATACCAAAGGTAGCCCCACCTACCGCCACCCCTTTGATCGTTGCTAAGAAAGGCAACAAGCTCATCTCACAGACTAGGAAATTTATTTTCTATCTAGTTCGCTCCTGAATTAAGGGGAAGATCATCGCCACATCCATGACCCCCGCGAAGGGTTCCTCCACACAGCAACAACAACAAAGGGATACTGTGATCCGGATTTAAACAGGAACACAACAAATTAAAGAGATAACCATATACACAAAGATGCAGCGGAAATAATACTTTATTTCATTAATGGAAAATACTGAAACATGCTTACAATCAGAAATGGAAATAAACTAGCTAGGGCGATGGTAGCTTATCTCTGAGAAGAGATGTGAATGGCCTTACATGCCCTCTGAATTGTGTTACAATGAGGGCTCGAAGGCCTATTTTTTATTGTTGAGAAACAATGAAAAACCCTTAAACA
>APFE030356105.1:93224-145397 GCA_000404065.3 Pinus taeda
ATCAAACTGCAAGGCAGTTGTATTGCTACCTATTGCAATAACTAGACTATCCCACGAATCTAGTAGAGAACACAACAAACTGATGCACTTATCTTCATCTGAATTTTATTATCAACAAATAATAACTGACTTACCGTATTATTAAATGCGTTCATATGCTCTGTCACCGAGTCTCCATCTTTCATCCTTAGGTTATATAGCTTTTTTCGCAGGAACAATTTATTCACCAGAGACTTAGATTGGTACAAAGTCTCTAACTTATCCGACAAAGCCTTCATCGTAGCTTCCCCTAATACATTCAGTAATACTGAATCTGAGACACACAATCGTATTCTGCTCTTTGCCTTCCGATCCAACTTCTTCCATTCTTCATCAGACACTCCTATTGGTTTAGTACTCGGATCTACTGTGATCCACTAATCTTTATCCACCAACAGATCCTCCATATTGAGTTTCCACAAATCAAAATTCTGACCATTAAATTTCTCGATCTTTATCTTTCCACTGCTTGCCATATTCTTTCACCACCAGAATCGATCTTGCAAATCTCCCATTGAACAGGGTCTACCACAGGCCTGAGCGAAAACTCCTTAGCAATAAAGGCATCCCCGTGAAGCTAAAAACAACTCTGATACCAAATGTATGTTCTAACTTCATACAAAAATTACCTACATATGAATTCTAAAACATAGAAAATAAGCAATGCGAGAGAATCACACATAAAACACATATGCACAGAGAGTTACCCCTCGATCCCAAAATAGAGAATACCAGATTAATTTTTCATTATTTTCCTTTCAATGTTACAATACATATTTATACATGCTGAAGCATCCAATACCACGGACCGAAAACCATCGCACCCAAAACCATGGACCGAAAACCATCGCATCCAAAACCATGTGCGAAAAACATGCACAAAACCATAGGTAGGTCCGCCCAACCTAATATAGGGTCCAAAACCAAAATTTTCTGGAGTGTTTCCCCAGACCCCATAGAGTGGGGTTACCTACACCCCTCAAATCCCTTGTGACTCGCCCCACTACGCAATCTCTGCAACGAAGGGGGGGCTCCTTCGCCCTTCTAACCCCCCGGTTAACTATGTGGGCTAGTCGTGGAAAGAATATAACACAACCCAACAGAAAGAAGAACTTTATTTCCATAAACCAGATCATATGGAATGAATCCAGTAGTTGTCTTCCAAGTGGTGTTATAGGTGCAAGTGGTATCTACTAATTTGTCTACCCAATCTCTCCTACTGCTTATCACAACCTTGGTGGGGATGCTCTCCAATGCCCTATTTGTAACCTCTACTTTCCCATTTTCCTGAGGGTGATAGGTAGTAGATGTTCTATGTTTCATATGATGCTTCTTTAAAATATTCTTGATCAGGTGTGATGTGAATTGAGCTCCCTGATTAGTGACTATCTCTCTAGGGTACCCAAATTTGTAGAAGATGTTTTCCCTTAAGAGCTCAACTAATTTTTCCTCTATTGTTGCCTTGAGAGCCTTTGTCTCAACCCACTTTGTCACATAATCAATGCACATAATGATGTACTTTTTCTACCATGACGGTGGATCCTTGGCCCAATGAAATCCATTCCCCACTTGTCAAATGGCTCCAAGGCCATCTGTGGTTGTAGGGACATTTCATCCCCAGGTGTGGGTTTTCCCATCCTCTAGCACTTATTTCATCTACTAGTATACGTTCTTGCATCTTGGTGGAGAGTGGGCCAATAATATCTAGTTTGTAAAGCTTTGAAAGTTGTTCTTTTAACAACAAAATGACCTCCATAGGGCCCATCATGATAGTCTAAGAGGATGTTAAATACTTTCTCTTCCCTGACACATCTCCTTAAGATTTGATCTGGTCCTAGCTTGAAGAGATTGCCCCCAATCCAAGTGAAAGGGTTGCTTTTCCTTACAATTCTTCTCTTCTCCCTAGATGACAAATTTGGGGGAAAATTTGTAGCAACTAGGTAGTTGGCTATGTCATCAAACCATGGAGAGAGAACCGAGATAGAAAATAGGTGCTATCTAGAAGTTGATCATCGAACATCCCTTCATCTCCTACTGGCAAAGTAATTCTAGACAAAAAATAAGGAACTACATTTTCTTTTCCTGCCTTGTTAATGATAGTTAAATCAAATTATTGTAGCAATAGCAACCATTTAATGATTCTAGCATTCACATTAGGATTATTCATAAAATATATAATAGCTACATGGTCAATATCCACAAAATTTTCGTATCCAGTGATGTAGTACCTAAATTTTTTTGAGTGGACAACAACTAGGAGTTATTTCTCAGTTATAGTGTAGTTTAATTCAGCCTTAGAAATATATTTAATACTGAAGTAAATGGCATAAAGTAACTTGCCATATATTTGTTCCAACGATTCCCCCACAACTTTTTTCTGATGCATAAGCATGTAAAAGGAAAGGAAAAGCCTAATTTGGGCCCCCAAGTATGGGTGCAGTGGTTAATTTCTCTTTCAAAATCTCAAGGGCCTCTTGGCAGCTTTTTGTCCAGCAGAATTTTGAGTCCCTGGCTAGCAATCCAAACAATGGTGAAGCCACTTTACTAAATTCCTTGATAAGCCTCCCATAATGTCTAGCTAGGCCAGAGAAACTCCTAACATCTCTCTGCTTTTGAGGAGTAGGGACTACTATGGGGTAAAATGCACTGGATGAAAACTACCCTCAAAGGCCTTCCCAGGACCTTTGACAGATTGTAAGATTATCTGCAAAAGCTACCAAGTTACACACATGTTCATCTATCAAACATAAATTGACAAGGTATGGAAAGGCGATCACCTTTGGTTCCTTCTAGATTTTCTTGGGGATCTCTATGTGGTAAGAACTCCTTCAAGGCCAGCTCCAAGACAATTCCTGCGCAAAGGAAAAGGCAAACCAATCATAGCATACGCTCTTAAAAAATAATGTAAGAATCCATAATAAACATGTATTAGTGTATAACTTAACTACTCATGTCAACAAGCATTAGAATGAACAAATAAATGAACAATATCACCGACACTTTTGAGTAGGGAACACAACTGCAGTTCTCTATTCAGAATGGAAGAGTGATTACAACTATCTATTGTATAAGCCTTCCTTACCCCTTCTTGCTCTCTCTCTCTTCCTCTTTCAGCTAGCTTCTTGAAGAATATGACAGTTCACAATAGCTCTATGGTCTATCCTTCTAAATGCTCTGAACTTTTTGCAATGGCCCTCTCGCTTCTTATGTCGCAATCAAATTAGGGTTGCCAAGCTCCTCTTAGAGTTCATTAGGGAAAAAGCCATGAACCTGCCTTGTTTACAAGCTTTTTCCCATTTTCCTTCATTCTTAGAATGGAATTTCTCCAAATATCTTGATTTTTGGAGTTTCCCTGCTTTTCTTGAGCAAATTTAGGGATTTGATATCTAGATATTTATGAGAAGATTCATTGGCATGACCTTTTGAAGACCCCATAAGTTCACTAACACTCCCCTTGGTCTAACAACATGAGTTAGCAGGGTGACTAACGCTCCTTTATGCTTGGTAACAAGCTTTATAAAGTAGGTTGACAGTGTATGGAGAGCATTAGTGTGGATTCCAAGCCTACAATTGTGGTCTTTGCTTCAGTCATCTTGTATTTCACCTCTGAGTTGATGAGGAGGTCAATTTGTCCTATAATAGATGCCCCGTAAAGTATGAGATCAGAGGCAGAGACGATGGTCGAAATACTTTATGAAAAACACTGTAATTTGCTGTCAAAATATTTGTAGAGAGAGAGAAGTTTTGGGCAGCAAGGAGAACCTAATACAACACAGATACATATATATAAACTGCTAAAATCATGTCCTGAGTCGGGCACTCCCATGCTCAGTAGCTATGTTAGAGTAATTTTCTCATCTAAGATATAACAATGCTAGCCGCCAATATGGCATATGGTGGATCCAGTGTGATAATAGATCATCCTGAAATAGCTATGTCCAAAGAACAATATCCACAGCTTGGGAGAGGAAACAAGGTTGAATGATGCAAGCCTCTACCCAAGCTCTTGATTCCTGCTTCACTGAACAACATAGATCGGTACATGTGATAGGATGTGTTGACATCGAACATGCATAAAATCATCTGATTACTAGCCAATAATGGAGATTGTTAACAAATGCGAGGAAGGCCACTGATAATGGTGATGGTCTCCAAGATGCACAGTGCAAACTATCGAGTGTGAAAAATTTCTTTGTCGTCGAACACTCATGGGATCACTTAACCAAGAGCCAATAATGAAAACCCGTGATAAAACACAAGGTAACCTGCCACTAATGTCTACAAATACCAAGGCACTGAATGTGTTTTTGGGTTGTCTTCCTAGATAGAGTGTTGAAGTCAATAGGAAGAAACCTATCAAATGGTAGGCAATGATGTGTCCTACATCAGTCAACACGAAACTGGACAAGAATGATTTTGTTTTTTGAAGAATCTTTTGAGCATTTGGGTCTAAACAATGGAGGGCATGATGAAAGGATATGTAGGATTGGTTGATAGAGGAAACAAATGGGGACCCTTGAACAATAGAAGGCATGACAATGGTTTTAACCAGACAACACTAGAGTTATGAACACTACAGAGTGTTTAAGATACATAGATGCAATTACATCAGGGTATATAGGCTAAAAACTCATAGGTTGGTAGGGTTCATATTGAGAGGCTATCAAAATGAAGGTTTATTTGAGGGAGTGCCATGTTCAAGGGAACGATTGCTGCCAAACCACGCTTTCAACTACGGAATACAGTTGTATTGTCCACTTTCCTCGTCCGATTTTTTAGTGAGTCCAGATGAGTAAAATCATCGATCTTTTCATGTTTAAAGAGTCTAAAAATGATCGCAAAAAGAATGACTCTCTTCCCTATCTGATTAGCTTAATGAGTCCAAATAGGCAAACTGGTTGATTTTTTCATGCTTTAAGAGTCTGAAAAGTATTGTAAAAAGAACGAATCTATATCTTGTCTGCATTTTTAAAGAGTCCAGACTAGGAAACTTGGTGGTCTTTTCATGTTTAGAGAGTTTGAAAAGATCATAAAGAGACTCCATGGTGGTCCCTTTGTCATAGTTGTTAACCGGGTGCGACAAAAGGTTAATAGTATACTTGGATCAGTTACTTTTCCATTTTTTAATCTATTGAACCCAGATAAAGAGAAACCTTTTTCCAATAGATGTCGACCTCATTTTGTTACGAGTACGAGGCGACGAACTAAACTAGTGTTTTGTCATGAATTTCTAACGAGCTTAGTAACAAAGCTCGAGATTTTTTAGTTTTAACAAGTAAGAAAAAGTACCTAAAAGAATGCTTGGGTCATCTTTAGCATGTTTAACGAGTAGCAAGACATAGCTCAAGATTTTTTTGGTTTAAAGAGTGAGAAAAAAGTGCCTAAAAAGAATGTTCCTTTGGTCTTTTTCAGTTTATGATCTGGAAAAATATTGAAAAAGAATTGCTCAGAGCATTGCTTGCATATATTTAACGAGTGCAAATGATGAAAAACTCAGAGATGTTTATTATTTTTTAAAGAGAAATGAAACATCACAGAAAGTGCTCTGACCATTGTTGCATATATTTAATGAGTGCAAATGATGAAAACTTCGGGATGTTTATATTTTTTAAAGAGCGATAAAATATCCCTAAAAGTGCTCTATTGATTGTGGTATATATGTTTAACGAGCCCTACTACAAAAAACTCAGAGATGTTTATATTTTTTAAAGAGCAATAAAATATCTCCAAAAGTGCTCTATTCATCTTTGTAGTAGTTTAACGAGCCCAAAGAAGAAGACTCGAGGTTTTTCAGATTAACCAACAAGAAAAATACCATAAAAAGAACGCTTGATCTTTCTCAATCTCATACTTGACATTAGAAGGGTCTATGCCATGCATTTCCTCATAAGACCAAGGAAAAACATCGTGGAAGTCCCTAAACAGGTAGGTGAAGCTCACAATTTCCTCAGTATTATGATTGGCTCCACTTTGTATGTTTTCCACGATGCTTTCCATGACAGAAATATCGGGGAGCAATGTTTGTGAAATATTGCCCCTATTTCCTTACAAGTCCAAAAGTTGTATAGTCGTATACGGTGAGGAAATGATTTCATGTGCGTCAGGTGATAGGATTTGAAGAGGAATCATGTCCGAATCAGATATCGAAACATGATGGTGCGGATCCTCCCAGGGTCGCTCTTCTAACCTTGTGATCTCTCTAATAGCTTCATCCATCTATAGGACTTGATTAAGTGGATTGAAAGAAAGAGCAGTTATGGGAGGGGCACTGGTACCATTGGCCGAAACCAAAGTAGCCGAAGATTCGGATGTAATTTGAATGGCTTTGCAAGCTAATTTAGTGGGTGACAATGACATTTTTTCTCCATAAGTGTCAATGTCTGAAGGAGCTGGTAGGATCCATGGATTGTTCTGTTCATGAGGAATATATGAAAGCATATTGACCATCTGTGAAACCTTCGGTAGCTAAAGAGGAAAAAAACTCATGAGGAAAGAAGCCTTCAGTAGACCGGTACCTACACTAACGTAATTGTTAGTTCCACCTCCTACTAGGGGTACAGAGCCACTTGGTAATCGTGAATAATCAGGGGTGTAGAAAGACAACTGATCTATTGTAATAACCTTTCCATCCAATGGAAATTGGATGATGCAAAAGACAGTAGATACGATGACCATCATGGCATATGTCCAACTGCGACCTAGTAAGAGATTATAGTCGAGTTTTCTGTCTACAACTTCTACGTCCAAAGCTTTAAGGGAGTTCGACAATGGGGATAGGGTTGGGGAACCCAGGGTGAGCCAAAATGAAGCCGACATGGCACAGGTTGAAGCACCTTCGTCGATGACAGTTCTATGTATACCTTTACCTTTCGAAGTTATATGCACCTGGAATGCAAGCTATTGAGAAAGGGGAGGCTTACACTTGTCCATGTCAAAAATAGCGAGCATGGAATCTGTAGGGTCAATACCTCTCATAGATGAAAGCAAAGTTTTCCATTGGCTAGGGAACGTTTGTAATACTTTGAGTGCCGACATAGCTGATAGTGCTTGTGCCAAATCCTCTACGATATTGTAGTGTTGGGCGGCACGTGCAAATGTATTGTGCATTGTGCGTCGAAGTGCCCCTTTGGGGGGTCAAATTACAATGTCCTCAACCGGCCTTTTGATATGCAGATCGTTGGGCGGTGATGGGTTTTGACCTGAGGATGGTTCTATTGCCAAAGCAATAGGAGCTCCATAAGATTTGGCTCTTATGGTGAGATATATTGTTCCAAATGTGTAAATGGTAGAAGATCCTTCTCCAGCTAAAGGATGTTGCGAACCATCATTTCTCCCTGGCGTGGGTTGCTATTGGTTGGCAATAAGATTTTGCTACTACTGAGTGGCAAAAGGATTCCTAAGGACATCGGGGGTCTTACCAATATCCCTTTTGGCAAGGTAATCTGTGCATTCCTGAAGCTGCGAACAATGCAAGGTTTCATGGTCTTTAGCACAGAGTTTGCAAGGAAATCTAGTAGGTGTATCCTTTTCATCAGTGGTAGGTGCAACGACCTTCTGTTTTGGGTTGGGCTACTTTATTGACTGCTCCTTAGAAGGAGCAGTCTTTTTCTTACTATTCTTTTTCTTACCACTAGGATTTTGTGTACACTGCATAGAGTTTATCGCAGTGGTAGGAAGAGCAGTCGTTTTGGCAGTAGCAAAAGCATTGGGGTTGCCAAGGGCATTGGGGATTATGTTGTAAAGAGTGCCAGACTGTGAATATATCAAATCTAAGTGCTGGGCATGCTGTATGGATTGGTCTTCTGTGATCGCACCACCTAGAGTGACATCTCTAGCAATTTGTGGAAGTAACGACCTGCAGAACCAGTCCGTTAAGAGAAAGTCTGGGAGGGGAGCTTTGGCTAACCTCCACTGACATCTCCATTCATGTATATGATCGGAAATGTGGGTGGCGGTATCCTGATGAAATGAAGTGAGGAGCTCTGTCCTAGTCTCATAGCGGATAGGTAGTTGGAGGTGCTTCAGGAATTCCATCGCTAAATTATCAAAGGTATTTACTGACGTGCGTGGTTACTCAATATACCACTTTGTTGCATTGCTAGTAACGGTGCAGGGAAAAATACGTAACCAGACACTATCATCCACCATAGAGTTTGAAACACACCAGAGGTGGTAGGTGGTGATATGGGTGCCTAGATTCTCCCCTTATTTTCCGTCGAAATTTGGAATGTACATCGGTTTTTTATGTGGGATCGGTGGCCATTGTAAGTTATGGTAGATGGGGTAATTTTTCAACTTATATAAGTCGGGAATATCCAACGTTGCCAAGAAAGACAGATTGTTGTGTTCCCCCGACTTAGACCATGGTGATGACGGATGACTTGAGGAGCTTTGTGCTCCTCCCATCGTTTGGTTCCCCATAGTCTACATGGGTTGCGTGGTGTAGTAGTTTCTTTGCGGTACGATGTTGTAGAGTGGATTTCCATGAGGATTTTGATACTGGGGTATGAAATTTCCTCCAGTATAATCAATGCCCCCTTGACTCATTTGAGTCTATGAGTAGGGTGCCCCCATGGATCGGTTGGGAATCCCTTGCAGATTTCCAACCAACACAGAACTAACCATATGGCTTTGATTGACAGAGGGAACACTCATGTCAATCAATGACTATCCATGCATGCCTGAGAATGGAGGGGGAACTGTGACATTCCCCACCGGCATGTGCATATTGGGAACCACCCCAGATAGCTGAATATGGGGTTGGAACTGTACATTGGTGGTAGACCTTGTTGTTTGTAAACTGGAACCATGCCCATAGTGCCACATTGGGTGTTATATGGAGCACTATATGTGGCACTAGTCGAAGGTATGCTTTGTGGCACCATAGGAGTGGAACCTGGCATCTGCTGGGTTCCACTTATAGACGGCGTTATGTGAGTTTCCGTACCTGGGACAAACGGGATAGTGGGATTCTGCATTACCGGTGTTGTGATGACCGTCGACTGGTGAAGTGGTAGAGGACCAAAAGTGTCTCTATAGTTCCATAACCCTTGAGGTGTCAACTGGATAGATGGGAAAGTTCCACCTACTGAAGAAGGAAGTATAGGTACCACGGGAGCAACGATAGGATCTGATGGATTTGTAAGAGGAATGTTAAAGTGAGGAAGAAATCCTTCCGTGAAGAAATCCTCCAGAAAACTGGAATCGTCAGTCATCCACACAGATCTCATGTGCAATTTAGGACACTGATTCCTTGAAGATGACGAATCCAAGTCAGTGGAACTCAGCGGATCCTCCACAATGAGTGGAGGAAGTCCTAACAATCATCTGGATTGACGATGAGGGCCGGATGTATCCACAATGACTGTTAAGTTTTATCAAATAGATTTTAATGTGATATTATTTAATGTCTTGAAAATGATAGCACTCATGTATCTAAAAAGAAAAAACACACTAAATATATTAATTAGAAAACGGAGGGAAATTACCTCGTCTGATAAGCACCGATTACTAGAGATGAAACCTAGTCTCTCAATGAATAACAGAGAAGGATAGCCAAATGTACGATTACGGTTACTTTTGAGCTTCGCCTGATCCTCAGATTGAGGGGCCAAGTACTCTCGTGAAGACGAGCACCCTGTCAAAAACTGAAGGCAAAGTAGATCCGTCCATTTTAGGTACCAAGATAGCTCATCCCAATCACCTTGTGTAAGTACCTAGAAGTTTTGGCCACTAGAGATACCTCAAATCACAGACATTACCATGGGGGACATAGTCGTAGACAGCACACTGTGTGGGTAGGATACCTGAGTCCCCGACTTAGTTCCTAAATCCACGAAGGGACCCCCAACACATATAATGCCCAAAGGATTTGTAAGAGAATGCGAGATACCTTCAATTACAATCCGATGTTGTCTCGTATTTCGCTCCGTTGTTAGTGGGGTGGTCTTGGTAATATGAGTGTAGAAGGATTTTTCACTCGTTAACGACACTAGTTTTAATTTTCAACCTTGGGCAGTTCACTCACATGCTTATCCCAAGGTCCTAATCTAGCTAATGTTGGTTTGCTCAAAAGAGTAACTGATTGATTTTAATGTAAACTTTAGTGTACTTGATTATTTGTCTTCGGTAGCGGTGTTGACGTATGAATATGGTGAGAATCTTGACTTAATAAACCATGCAGAACAATGCTCTGGAAAAAAAAAAATCAATTTCTTATGCAAACAAGTCTTATTCTACACATTCATCTTTTCACATATTCATGGATTCGTCTGTGCATCTAAAGCCATTCAACACTTGCATAACCGAAAGATTACTTTCCCGACATTTCCTAACAACTATTGAAAACCAAAATGAAGTAGCTTACAACTATTTCGACAGAAGGATGAATACAATCTATCAACCTTTATTTCAAAAAAATGTATTTTAAGAGAGAAAAACTAAAACATTTTCTTAAAACTAAATTTTCAAGACACCAAATTTGTTAACATAATACTGTTGCAGATCTTACTTTAGCCCCTGAGACAAGTTTCCCCCCCTTTTGGTCCACAAAATCTTCTGGAAAACATGGAAATGGGAGACTAACGCTCTGTTTCTTTGTAAACAGAGAGTTAGTTGGGCCACTAACACTCCCTGTACATAGTCAAAGAGGTTTATAAAGGTCCATGTAGACTGGAAACTTCCGTTAGTGAGGGAAATAGCTCAAACAAATGGCTTTTAGGATCAGTTTATGAGGGGAATGCAAACTAGCAGGATGTAACAATATAGATGGTGGATCAGAAAATGATTTGAAGAAGTAGGAAGCTTATAGAAGAAAGAGAAGAACTGAGAGGAGTCTAGGTTGACCGAGAACTAGATGTATAGTCCCAAGTGGAGTCGCCAATTCTGCTATGGGGTAAAATGCATAGGATGAAAACTACCCTCAAAGGCCTTCTTGGGACCTTTGATAGACTGTAAGATTATCTGCAAAAGGTACCAAGTTACACACATGTTCATATATCAAACATAAATTGACAAGGTATGGAAAGGGGATCACCTTCGGTTCCTTCTATATTTTCTTGGGGATCTCTATGCGGCAAGAAGAACTCCTTCAAGGCCTGCTCCAAGACAATTCCTATGCAAATAACAAGGCAAACCAATCACAGCATACGCTCTTGAAAACTAATGTAAGAATCCATAATAAACATGTCTTAGTGTATAACTTAACTACTCATCTCGACAAGCATTAGAATGAACAAATAAATGAACAATATCACCGAAACTTTAGAGTAGGGAACACAACTGCAGTTCTATATTCAAAATGGAAAAGTGATTACAACTATCCATTGTATTAGACTTCCTTACCCCTTCTTCCTCTCTCTCTCTCCCTCTTTCAGTTAGCTTCTTCAAGAATATGATAGTTCACAATAGCTCTATGGGCTATCCTTATAAATGCTCTAACCTTTTTGCAATGGCCCTCTCTCTGTTTATGTAGCAATCAAATTAGGGCTGCCAAGCTCCTCTTAGAGTTCATTAAGGAAAAAGCCATGAACCTGCCCTGTTTACAAGCTTTTTCCCATTTGCCTTCATTCTCAGAATGGAATTTCTCCAAATATCTTGATTTTTGGAGTTTCCTTGCTTTCCTTGAGCAAATTTAGGGATTTAATATCTAGATATTTATGAGTAGATTCGTTGGCATGACCTTCTGAACATCCCTTAAGTTCACTAACGCTCTCCTTGGTCTAACAACATGAGTTAGCAGGGTGACTAACGCTCCTTTATGCTTGGTAACAAGCTTTATAAAGTATAAAGTAGGTTGACAGTGTATAGAAAGTGTTGGTGTGGATTCCAGGGCTGCAATTGTGGTCTTTGCTTCAGTCATCTTGTCTTTCACCTCTGAGTAGATGAAGAGGTCAGTTTGTCCTATAACAGGGACCCTTTTGATGATGGAAATCTTGTTTCAATCCACTTGTATTCCCTCCTGAGATATTAAATGGCCAAGGACAGTCCCTGCATTCATTAAGAATTCACATTTCTTATGACTAAGAGAGAGTTTCATTTCAATGAATTTCCTAAGGACTTTTCCCAGGTTAAAGAGAGCCTCCAAGAAGTCACACCCATAGGGAGTGAAATCATCCATGTAGATCTCTACAGATGTTGTGTGTGGAGCCTAATTATCTTCTTTATTTAGAGATATCGCCACATTAGACCCCAGTTTGTAATGTGGCAACAACGCCACCTGTAAAATGTATGCTGCAAGGGGGGTCTAGGGGGGCAGCTTCCCCCCCCGGGTAGGGGATCGGAGGCAACGCCCCCAAAGATAAAAATAGATGTAAAATTGCCTTGTAAAATGTTGTAATTGCATAGTCAATCTCAGCCATTCATTAAGCAGAGATCTGATGGTAGAAGTTATGTTTAATTTAGGGTTTTTTGCCCTCGAAGGAAACCCCTCGCTGTATATGATGGAATTGTATTGCATCTATGGAGATTTGGATTCTGAGTGAGAAAGAGAGGAGATTATGTGAGAGCAAAGAGGGAATTGCAACAGATCTGTTGTAGGTTGTATCTCTTCAGTTTACTGGATAATATAAAAGGAAGGACTGCCTGTTTCTCTGTGGACGTAACCCAAAATAGGTGAACCACGTATACCTATGTCTCTCTTGTTTTATGCATTTTCTATGTTTGTATTTCTGCAATATATTTTATGTGTTCCATTGCTTTGTAATGCATAATTTCCTAACAACGGGTATCAGAGCTGAAGGACTATTTGCCTGATAAACTCGTAGGAGAGAAGGATTCTTGGTTCAAGTGGGAGCAATGGCAGAAGATGGTAGGTTTAGGGTTGAAAAATTTAACGGCCAAAAATACCAGCCATGGAAGATGAAGATGGAAGATTACCTGTATCAGAAAGATCTGTACCTACCATTGAGCTGAAAGACAAAGAAGCCGATGAGTATGATAGACATAGAATGGGATATTCTCGATAGAAAGGCACTTGGAACAATACGTCTATGCCTAGCGGCATCAGTAGCATTTAATATTTCAAATGAAATGACAACAGAGGGTTTAATGTCAACATTGGCCAAACTATAAGAAAAACCTTCAACCTCAAATAAGGTATTTCTTATGAAGCGTTTATTTAATACGAAGATGTTAGAAGGTGGATCTGTTGTTGATCATTTAAATGAATTTAATATAGTTACCAGTCAATTAAGTTCTATAGGAGTTACTTTTGATGATGAAGTTAGGGCTCTGTTATTTCTATGCTCATTCCCGGAAAGTGTGAATGGTTTAGTTATGGCCATTAGTAACTATCTCTAGATCTAGTACTTTAAAGTTTGACGATGTTGTCGGTGCAATCCTTAGCAAGGAAATGTGACAGAAAATCTCCGGTGAGATATCAGGTAATGCTTTGACTGCAGAGACTAGGGGAAGAAAAATGGAAAGAGGGAAGAGCACAAGATATCGTAGTAAGTCAAGGAAAGGCAGATCCAAGTCTAGATCGGGCATAGTGTGTTGGAAATGTGGGAAAGAAGGACACTTAAAGAAAGACTACAAGTCTCAGAATGGAAAATAAGGATATGTGTAGCAAGAAAACAATCATGAAGTGAATGTGACAAGTGATGTGTTACAAGATTCTTTGATTCCTTCACTAGAAAATATTATTGATGCCTAGGTGGTATATTCAGGGGCCTCATTCCATGCCACACCTGAGAGGAAATATTTTCATGATTATGTTCAAGGAGGTTTTTGATAGGATCAATTGGGTGATGATAAACCCTGTAAGATCATTGGAATGCATACAATTTTAATAAAACAACAGAATGGAAATCAATGGATATTGAAGGAGGTAAGGAATGTTCCAAATCTGAAGAAAAATATTATTTCAACAGGGCATTTGGGAGGTGAAGGTTTTGTGACTACTTTTACAGATAAAACCTAGAAGGTCATTAAAGGAGCATTGATAATAGCAAAAGGAGAAAAGGTTGGTACATTGTATTTATGCAATGGTATTTCTAATTCTGTCAATGCTTTAACATCTACAGGAGAAGATACGTTATTGTGGCATCATAGGCTTGGGCACATGAGTGAGAAGGGGATGCAGATTCTTCACTCAAGAAATTGGTTGCTAGATTTGAAGCATGTTGATTTAAAATTCTATGAGAATTGTGTTTATGGAAAACAAAAGAGATTCAGATTCCTCAGAGTTGGGAAAGAAAAGAAGAGTGAAAAATTAGAGTGTGTGCATACAAATGTATGGGGACCTGCTCAGGTATCATCTCTCTGTGGCTCTTATTATTATGTTACTTTTATTGATGATGGAACCAGAAAAACCTGGATTTATTATATTCACAATAAATCTGATTTATTTGATACTTTCAAGAAATGGAAAGCTTTGGTTGAAAATGAGACAGGAAAAAGGTTGAAGTGTCTTAGATCAAACAATGGAGGTGAATATTGCAGCAAAGAGTTTGATAGGTACTGTTCAGAGAATGGAATTTGTAGAGAGAAGACAGTTCCAGGAACACCACAAGAAAATGGTGTGTCATAAAGGATGAACAGGACAATGACGTAGCGTGCAAGGTGCATGAGATTGCATGCAGGATTACCTTTACAATTATGGGTAGATGATGTAGATATTATTGTTTATCTAATAAACAGAGGGCCTTCAAGTTCCTTCGATGCTAGTATTCCAGAGGAGACATGGACAGGTTAAAAGGTAAACTACTCATTTTTAAAAAATTCTGGTTGTGAATCCTTTGTCCACATTAATAAATAAAATAGAACAAAGCTTGAGGCAAAATAAAAGAAATGTACCTTTATTGGATATAGTGTTAACAATTTTGGTTATCGTTTTTATGATTATGAAAAACACAAAATCATTAGGAGCATATATGTCATATTCAATGACAAGGTTTTGTATAAGGATCAGATGCAGGAAAAGAAATAGGAAAAGCAAAACAAATAATACACAGTGGTTGATGAGATCACAAAAAAAGTGAAGGTGCCTGAAAATCATAATGATCAACAGCGAGAAGAACAACAAGAACAACCACAACAACAACAAGCACCTCAAACACCTAAAAGTGGTGTTAGAAGATCTACCAGGATAAGTAGACCCCCTGAATGATACTCTCCTTCATTATATTATGTATTATTGACTGATTCTGGTGAACTAGAATGTTATGAAGAAGCAGTTTAGGTAGAAACTAGGAAGAAGTGGGAGCAAAGCCATGAAAGAAGAGATGGACTCCTTAGCACATAACCAGACTTGGGACTTAGTTAGGTTTCCTGCAGGTAAAACAACATTGCAGAATAAATGGGTTTATAGGTTGAAGGAAGAAGATGGAGGTAGAAAAAGGTATAAGGCTAGACTTATGGTGAAGAGGTTTGCACAGAAAAAGGGTATAGGCTTTGATGAGATATTTCCTCCTATTTTTAAAATGACTTCAATCAAAACTATTTTAAGTCTAGTAGCAGCTAAAGATTTGCATCTTGAGAAGTTAGATGTAAAGATAGTATTTCTCCATGGGGATTTGGAGCAAGAGATATATATGCAGCAGCCACAAGGATATGAGGTAAAAGGGAAGGAGAAACCAGTGTGTAGGTTGAAGAAGAGCTTGTACGGCTTAAAACAGGCTCCAAGGTAGTGGTATCTAAAATATGACAGGTTTATGTCTGAACAAGGTTATACTAGATGTCACTTTGATCATTATGTTTATCTCAAAAGGAAAAATGATGACAACTATATTATACTGTTATTGTATGTAGATGACATGCTTGTTGTAGGTTCTAACATGCAGGAAATAAATGTTCTCAAAAGAAAATTGGTGAACTCATTTGTGATGAAGGATTTGGTTGCTGCAAAACAAATCCTTGGTATGAGAATAACTAGAGACAGGAAGAATCAAAAATTAACATTGTCTCAAAGTGAGTACATAGAAAAGGTGTTAAAAAGATTTAATATGCAGAATGCAAAACTAGTTAGTATACATTTGGCTAGACATTTCAAACTAAGTAAGGAGGTGTGTCCCAAGACTCAGGAAGAAATGGCTTATATATCTAAAGTTCCATATGCATCAGCAGCTAGAAGCTTAATTTATGTAATTGTTTGCACAAGGCCTGATATTGCACATGTAGTGGGAGTTGTAAGCAGGTACATGAAAAATCAAGGAAAAGAACATTGGATGGCAGTGAAGTGGATTCTCAGGTATTTGAGAGGTACCAAAAATCAAGCATTATGCTTTGGTGGTTCAAACATTGCTCTATAGGGATATGTTGATGCAGATATGGCAGATGATAGAGATAATAGGAGGAGCACCATAGGATATGCATTTATTGCAGGTGGAACAACTGTCAGTTGGGTCTTAAAACTGAAAGTGTTGTTGCACTCTCAACATCGTAAGGGAGTATGTTGCTGCTACATAGGCGAGTAAAGAAATTATTTGGTTACAAAGGTTTCTAGATGAATTGGGTAAGAAGTAGGAGTTGGGCAGGTTATACAATGACAGCCAGAGTGCCATACATCTTGCAAATAAATCTGCATTTCATTCCAATACTAAATATATACCACTCAAGTACCATTTCATACGGTTAGCATTAGAAGATGGATAGTTGAAGTTGGAAAAGATACACACTAGCCAGAACCTTGCAGATATGTTAAAAAAATTTGTAATCAGGGGGGAACTAAGATTCTGCTTAGTTTCAATTGTTCTTCATGTATGATGAAGAAGATGAGAAACAACCAGGTCCAAAGTGGAGTCATTGTCTAGCAAATGAAGCAGTGGTGGAGCTGCTATAATCAGTCTCCAAGTGGGAGATTGTTGGGGGTGGAGCCTGATTATCTTCTTTATTTAGAGGTATTGCCACATTGGACCCCAGTTCGTAATGTGGTGGCAATGCCACCCATAAAATGTACGTTGCAAGGGGGGTCTAGGGGGAGCGAGATCCCCCCGTTGGCGGGGGATCGGGGGCAATGCCCCCAAAGCTAAAAAATAGATGTAAAATTGCCTTGTAAAATTTTGTAATTTCATAGTCAATATGGGCCATTCATTAGGCAGAGATCTAATGGTAGAAATTATATTTAATTTAGGGTTTTTTTCCCTAGAAGGCAACCCTTCATTGTATATGAGGGAATTGTATTGCATCTATGGAGATCTAGATTCGAAGTGAGAAAGAGAGAGGAGATTCTGTGAGAGCGAAGAGGGAATTACAGAGGATCTATTGTAGGTTGTATCCCTTCAGTTTGCTGGATAATATAAAAGGAAGGAATGGCTGCTTCTACCGATGGTAGAAATTATTTTTAATTTAGGGTTTTTTTCCCTAGAAGGCAACCCTTCATTGTATATGAGGGAATTGTATTGCATCTCTGGAGATCTAGATTCGAAGTGAGAAAGAGAGAGGAGATTCTGTGAGAGTGAAGAGGGAATTACAGAGGATCTATTGTAGGTTGTATCCCTTCAGTTTGCTGGATAATATAAAAGGAAGGACTGGCTGTTTCTCGGTAGACATAACCCAAATTGGGTGAACCACGTATATCTATGTCTCTCTTGTTTTATGCATTTTCTATGTTTGTATTTTTGCAATATATTTTATGTGTTCCATTGCTCTGTAATATATAATTTCCTAACGACAGAGTCATCGACCAACTCAGCAAAGATGCTCAAAACTGCCCTTTCAAAAGTGGCAGGGGAATTGCATAGACTAAAAGGGAGGACCCTATAAGAAAAGGTACCCCAAGAACATGTGAATGTTGTTTCGTCCTGATCCTCAGGGCTGATCTAGATCTTATTGTAACCACCGAAACCATCTAGGAAAGAGAAGAACTTCTTCCCTGCAAGACCATCTAAAACTTGATTAATGAAAGGAAAATGGAAATGGTATTTCTTGGTGGAATTTCTCAGTTCTCGGTAATCCACATAGATCCTCCACTTCCCATTCTTATTTGGGACCAAAACTAGAGGGGAAACCCACTCACTATCTCAGATGGGGTATATGAACCCTCCATCAAAACACTTTTGCAATTCTTTCTTTACTATGTCCTTCAGGATTGGGTTCATTCCTCTCTAAGGTTGGTGCCCATGTTTTCATCACTCCTTGATGTAGATGTGATGAGTACAAACTGAGGGATGCACCCCCTTTATTTATTTATAGTTCCAAGCAAAAGAATCTAAGTGTTCTCTCAACATCTTGCATAACTTATCTTCATGGTTAGCTAAGAGAGAGGGGTTAATCTTTAAGGTTCTAGATGGACCAAATTTTACAGCTTTGACATGGGCATGACATGGGTTAACTAAGCATAACTTAGTCCAATGACTACTCTTAGACTCTTTTACAAGCTCAACAAGAGGCATAGTATTAGGGGGCTCGTTCTGGAGGATCTGGTCAATGAGGTCATCTTCATCAGGTTGCCCCCCTCCTATCACAACATACAGGGTATAGATTGGATGGGATGTTGTATGATACACTTCATCTTCCTCCTCCTCTCCTAGCCATAGAGGTAAGTCATGCTCAATTGATGATTGAGTACAGGGGTACAATACCAATTGTTTGGACAAATGCCTATTCTTAATGGTCATGTTCCTGATCCTGCAACTAATGTAAGCATAAAAAATGGATAACCATGGCCTTCCCAAGATGAGAGGATAACCATTGAATTTTATTTTGGGATGGAGAACCAAGAAGTCAGCAGGATACTCCCAGGAGTCAATAGATACCATTACATCCTCAACAACTCCCTCAGGAACCATTATGGATCTATCTACAAGTTGTAGCACTGTAGTGGTCTTTCTTAAGGATCCTTGGAGGTTTAGTTTTAACATGGTTTCTTTAGTCATCACATTGATGGTAGCCCCAAGATCAATCAGGGTACGAGGGACAATGGTGCCATTAATGTGTACATCTACTCATGGACTTCCAAGGTCTAATTTTTTTAGATAAATCACTTTTCCCAACATCAAATTAGATAATTGACCAATAACATTGATGGTTGGGGTGTCTATTTTACTCATCCCAGGGTGTTTGAAACATTTTTCTTTGATAAAATTATTATAGATGGGAACATCTGTAATAGCTTGGAGGAGGGGTATTTTAACACACAAATTCTTCAATTCCCTTAAAATTTCAGTCTCTTCTGGTGTGTGCTAGTTAGGATGGATCAATCTCTTAGGAAAAGGAGGTATATTTACTTGAGGGGCATTCTCTTCCCTTTCCTCTTCAAGTTATTCAGGTGGAGATGGAGTTTGGTTATTTGGAAGCACTCTTCCATACCTGAGGTTGATTTCTTGAATCTCCATAGAATAGGTAAGGTAAGATGTCTCTCCACTAAAGACCTATTGTGCTTGCTTTTTATTCAAGTTCGGATTGGGTTGAGCAGGAGTTTGAGGTTGCTTGGGTGGATGGAGGTTAGTTGAGCTGAGGCCTCCACCCTTGTGATGGGTTATTCCTTTGAGGATTTAGGAAATTATTATATAAATAAATGGGGACCCTTTAAAATTTAAAAAAACATAGGAAAATAAAATAATTTAGGGTTTTAAAACGACAATTTTGAATATTTTTGAATAAACAAATCCAAATTCATTAGGCCCAAACAACTCGAATGAGCTTTCCTTAAAGAAATACCGACTATCACATTTCATGAGTCTTAAAATGAATAATTCCGCATTTTATCCTTTCAAAACTTGTGATGCGATAAATAATAGCCCTTGAGAACAAAACATGCTTAAGACTTAAGAAAATTTGGTATCATTAAAAAGCTACTTTATATTAGAGCTTGCCCATATCACAAATTTATAATGAACATGATATATAAAAACCTTGAGGACCATTCTGATTGCGATATGTGATGAACCATCCAGACCCAATATAACAATTAACACAATCTAAAAACATGTCACATCCAGATGAATCTAAAATTTGCAAAAGGCTCGCCGCTCCCTTCACTTCTGATCTTCCGATTGTGATAAAGCTACTTGCTAAAAAGCGCGACTTTAATAAAATCATATGAATGAATAACTCAAAGGAAAAAATCACACTTATTAATCATCATTCGGGCCCACTCTAATGCCATGTCATTCCTTGCTATTTCGTAATCGCCAAAAAGCCTTTGGCTATATCCATTCCCCTCTACTCCAAAACCTTCGATTGTGACATTGCGATCATCACATCGTGCACTTCCCATACCCAAATGATATAATGATATTGTTATCACATATCGATAAGACACATGGAAATAGGCTCTAAATACCATTTGAAAGGATTTTTTTGATACAATCTATTAATGAGATAATAAATTACCATGTGAAGCCATGATTTCAGTTATTAAAGACTTCTAATGGTATTTATGATTTAAAGCCCCAAGGTGATTTGATGGCCTATATATAGATTTGTTCGCATTTAAATTATGTTTTTCATCATTTCAAGCCTTGTATGTTCAAACACTTCCGCATTTCAGACCTATTGCTCTTCATTCCTCTGTGTTTCTAATTTGCAGGTTTAACTTGAGAAGAAGTTGTGTAATAGGATGACCAAGATAAAGAAAGGAAAGAAAGCCATGGAGACTTCACAATCCACACCTTCTACTTCCAACATAACAATGATTCCCTCGCTTTTCTTAGACACTACATGTACAATATACAATGGAACATCCTCATGGGAATCCATGTACCAATTTCTAGAAAGTAAAGGGCCTATGGTAATTCAAAGAGTGGCAACAACAGATGCTACTTCATCTTCTAAAGCCTCCAACCATGAAGCCGCCATATATTTTCTTCACATGATCGCTTATCAGCCGAAGATCCTTCCTTATACTGATATGGTAAAATGGATAATTGAGAATACTAACATTGCTAATAGGACATTCTTGACTTTAAGAAAAATAGTCATCGAGTGCTTTATAGCTGAAGACTTAAAGAAAATGTACTATATACCTAACCCAAAGAAGGTGTATGAAAAAGCTTTCCTCGAAAATTTTCAAGCGAGAATGAGGTAGCATCATATACAATTAAACAATGGAGATCCTACCCAAACAAACATAAGCATGAGAAATTGGGTATGTACTTTATATCTTCTCTCACTGCTCCCTATTCTTATATCGCAGTTATGATGTGTATATGGTTTAAGCACCATAATATAGCTAAGTTCTTAGTTGAATGGGTTCCCCTTATTGAGGCAACAATAGATTCTTATATAATGGATTGGGGCACTATCCTTTCAAATAACATTGCCTCCCAAATCTGAGAATTTAGGCAACATCGATATGTTACTACCAGAGTAGTTCCACCATTTTTTATGAGTGAATATATAATGGATGTGGTCGATTTCACTACAACTTTCCCAACCATGCGATGGAAATTTACCATTCAAGATCCCACTCCCATCCATATATATCATAAAGCCCCATGGGAATCTAATTTGCACACCCATTTCTATAAAATTTTCCAAGGAGTTATGCTGCTAATTCACCAAGTCGTTTTTGACAAACGAGCCCCAAGATTGTCTGATGAAGCCAAAATTGATTTCATACCAATAGGAAGATTGTTTGGAGAAGCACATTTTACCTATATTAGAGTCTATGGAAGTTTGGCACCTCCTCAGGTTTTCCAAATATATGTCCCTGATAAGCTATTGGCTAGGGAGATTGCCTATCAAACTGTAGGGGATAGATTGACAAAGACCCTAAAGGAATCCAAGAAATATCTTTGGCCTACATTCCCTATCAATTGTAGTGTATATGCTCTACATAATTTCAAGCATGTTGCACTTGGAATTGATAATATTACATGCTTGAATCTTGCTACCATTCCTGGCAGACAGTTTGATCCTAATAAAGTTACACAAAATTTCACTGCCCAAGTGAAAATTAGGCAATTCAGTCATGAAGATGACGACTATAATGACCTATTTGAATCCGGTGAAGTATTTTCATAAGTACAACATTCAGCTATGTTGAAACTGAATCTAGAAAGGGTAGTGCAATTCCAAGAATACAGAGAAAGAAGACTGAAAAATGTCCCTTTGGATCTATTGAGGATCCCTCAACCGATTGTCCAAGAAGAGTAGGATTCAGAATAGGGCTCAGAGCAAGACTCATAAAAAGGTTCAGAGCAGAATTTAGATCAGAATTTAGAGTAGAATTTAGAGAAAAATTTAGAGAAGAGTTTAGAAAATAATTCTGAACAGAACTTAGAACAGGTTTCCAAGGAGATTGAATGGGAATATAAATCCACAGAAGTGCATAATGATGAAACACCCTTAAAGAATCAACTGGATGAAGCCTGGAAGCAGTTTGATCAACAACTTAAAGGACAATAAGGGGCAGAAAATATTGAAATGGAAAAAACATTCAACACACCCGAGAACACTAGACAAATATCGTTTACTGATAGGGCTTATGATAAATCTATCAATACTGAGTAAATTGAGATCATCCCAACATTCCCTTCATCTTAAATAGTCCTTAAAGTGGAAGAAATCCATCCTCTAGACATATTTTACAGTCCCAAACATCCGGCTATGGTGAGACAACAGAGGAAAAGGACAAGAACAAAACCATCATCAACATTCATTCCTGGTGATATACCTATGGATATAGTATGGAGGGATACTCCAGTTGATCCTTCAGAGAATTTGACAAAGTTTTCACAGTTTGTAGGTGCTTATGCATCTTCTATGATTGATAAAGCAACGGAGGTTCGACAACTGCTCAGAGAAAAAGAAGAGAGAATTCAACAATTAGAGCAACATTTGGCAAAAGAAAGACAAAGTGTTGACCATCAAGTACAGAAACAATTGTCTCAACTCTAACAGAGCCTTGATCAGTTGAATCTCCAATATCAGGCAGAGACCAGTACTAAGGATGCCCAAATCCAACAGCTCTAGTTTTCACTTGATCAATTAAGGGACAATCCTTAAGTGGAGGACTTTATAAAGGAAGCAATGGAGCTAAACACTCTATTATAAAGGCCACAAACAATGTTTTGTCAAAATTTATCTATCATCAATCCACTGTGTGTTAAAAGTGATTCACTGATGAATCAATCATGTGATTTGAGGGTGAATTTCAATGACATTAATGATAAAATATTGGGATTTATAACATGGCATGATACTCCAGAAGGTAAAGCAGAAAATCTTAGAATAGGGGAATTTCACAAGGAAATCCTCTTTACTAATTGGGACATTCAATTGAAACAGGAAGAAAGAGCAGTTTCTAGGGAAATTGATGCTACAAATAATATCATTGAAACTATAAAAGATAACCTACACAATGCTAACCTGATTCAAGAATGGCCACCTGTATAGTATTCTTGATATCAAGGTCTTGGAAAGGAAATGCCCAGAAACATCAAAAGAAAAGGAAGAAGCGTTTAAAAAGTTGACCAAACACAGCTAGGAAGTGTATTGGAAATATATTGTGAAGCCACATAGTTAGTGGCTAATGCTCTGATGCCTTGCTAACTCATCCACCCATATGCTTCCTACACTTTCAGATGCAGTGTTCATGGGACAACTACACATGAGGATAGGTCAGCCTCCTCAAGTTAAGCGAATGATGGATATTTATGAGGTCAAGCAATGAATAGTACAATAGACACAATTGCACTCATGAGCTCGTCATTTAAAACAACTTCTATTTCTGTATTTTTGTCACTTATTTTTAGGAGAGTTGTTTTAACTTGCTTAGAACTTTCATGTATTTTCTATTTTTATACTTTATTTGTGTTATATAAACCCTCTCATGTCTAAAAAGAAAGGGTCCCCAAATTTTATAAAGAAAAACTTTGAAAGCTTGCACTTTTGTACTTTTGAAACCATCTTAATGAGAAATACTGGACCATAACTATTTCTTTCATGAGAAGAATCATATACATTGGGTATTCTTATCATTGTATTTCTATTTTGTTTACGAATTGATAGTCATTTCTCTTTATATTGTTTATTATATGTATCCCTTCTAATGCAGTTCTGTATTAATTCACTTCTGAACATGCTATAATTGTCATCCTTAATACATATATGAGCAATTTCTGAACGTTATTTGATGTGATATGTGTTTCATAGGTTATTTTGATTAACTATTTAATCAAGATAATTATCTTAAAAGATTTTCATTTTTGTAAATGTTTGATCAATCTTTATTATCATACGCTTAGGACAAATATTCTAGATTGCATAAACATAAGTAAACCCCAGGTAATAGATAGATTAATATACATGTATTATAGTTTATAAACCACCCCATCTATCTCTTAGTTTTTGGTCATAAACACTTTATCCATTCTATCACATTTTATTAGGAAACTGGTCCCATTATATCTAGTTGGAGCCACTATTCCAAATGGAAAAGGGATGGTATTCAATTCCCTGACCGGGTGGTTTTTTCCCATGTTGTTGTAGTGATTTTCGAGGCTTCACCAAAATAATATCACTGGAATTGTTGAAGGACAGGCTGGGGAGGATATTGAGGAGCATAAGGCCAAGAAGGAGGTGTGGACCATGATGGATGAGTGGAAGAGTACCAGGGTGGAAAGGGTGCATTTTGGTTGGGATGGTGATAAGACTAAGATGCACCTTGCATCTCCTACTAGTATGGATGAGGTCCTCGAGGCCTCCTTTTTATAGAGTAGAGTTAGTTAGCCCCACTTTCTACCCCTTGGTATACATATTTTAAGCCAGGTAAAGAAGGGAATTTATTTGTGGCATGGTTTTCCACACAGACTGGGCAAACTTCTATGACATTTAATGGACATTCATTTCTAGGGTGCCTTCTAGTGCATTTAGGGCAGAAAATAGTTAGGACCCTCTCTGCTTCCTCTTGTCTACTCTTGATTTGCTTGGTATCAACTTTTAAAGAAAAGGTATGCAACATGTCACTTACAAATTCTTCGAACATGTTCCCAATCTTGTTCTTGATGGATGTTGTGGAAGGAGAGGAACTGACCAAGGCTTTACTAGCCCTACCATTCTTCCTAGCAACCCTAGATTGATTTTTAAACACTGTTTTGATGTCATCATATGATAACTAATAAATGTCCCCCCCACACAACATGTTGAGGTTTCTAGCATGTCCTCCCTGATCCCTTAGAGAAGAACCAGCTTGAGTAATTCGGGATCAAGGGTGCATATAACTCTCCTATAATAGAGTTGAAATCTCCCCTCATAGTCCTCTAGGGATTCATCAGGTCAAAGAGTCATTCTAAATATTTATTGCTTGGTTTCTTTGGATCTATAGTAATCCTTTTACTTGTTATTAAAGGATTGTTGCATTTCAGCCCAGGTAGTGATGTTAGCCCTAAGAAGACCCATAAACCAGCACAATGTTACATCTTTAAGGGTATATGGAAATAACTTTATCTTCTGGTCATCAGAGGCATAATCATAGGTCCTATAGATAACAAACAATTCAAGCATAAACGTATAAGGATCCTCAGACATTAGGCCATGGAAGTGTGGAAGGGTAGTATGGATTATATTATTCATTCTAGCCTCTCCATTAGTCTCTTTGATAGGAAAAACCTCATTTTCCCATTTTCAGCCATGGTTATGGTAGGTGAAATTGGTTCTTCTTCTTCCCCAATACTTCCTTAAAATATCTCAAGTTGTTCACGTAAAGGTTCTTGTAACTCCCCTTTAGTCAGAGAGGGAGGCTAACAATCACCAAAGAAGAGTGAAGGTTGATTGTTTGAGGGTGTGGGGTTGTTTGGTAATAATTTTCTTTGAGTATCTCTATTCCTATGAGGCATGAAATGATTGTTTTCTTATTTTATGTGATTTTTTTCAAAATTTAATGCAAAACAAAAAGTAATGCTTAAGCGTAAATAACATCTACCTAGACACCACCCTGGCAATGGCGCCAAAAAGTGGTGAGCCCTAGTATTGCAATGCTGCAACTCCTAAGAGCTCCTCAACTCTATTTATCAACCTGAGGTTCATAAAAACTTCGAGGTGACAGTGCTATATACACAGTAGATGGGATTCTACTCATGCTACCCTCAACTAGGACATTTTATCAATAATGCTCTAAGACCATTCTTTCTACTGAATTAGAAGGAAATTAACTATTGTAGGTGCAATCTAGAAGCTAGCTCTAATGAAGAAAAGGTAAATTCTTTTTAAACCTCAACTTGTAGATGTTATTAACTTTTAAATGCTACTTAATCAATTCATGAAACAAAACAAGAGCTATACTACTTTGTAGAAAGGGAACTACACTATTTTGCAATCAACCATCTAGTTATGAAATCCACTTGTAAATAGGAAACTATCCTACCAAATCATAGCTTCAGATTCCATGCATCATCTATCTAGCTTGCACTTGCATATAAATAAATGTTTTATTTGTGCTAAATCTATGATAAAGAAACTAATGGTATTCTATCTTGCAATGAAGGAAAAAGGATGGTTGGAATGGCCTCAGTGCTGACGTTGATCATGAAATCCAAGCTGGGAGTAAACATACTCCAAGAATAAGTCAAGCTTGCATCATAGGTCAAAACGGGGAGTGAAATAGGCTACTACAGGAATGCTAGAGGAAGCTACTATAGGTGCCCTGTATTGCTACAGGAAGGCCTAAAATACTACAGGAAGGGTGCCAAGAAAGTTTAGGAGGTAGGAATGATGAGATAAAGACATGGTAAGGTGGACGGGGGTTGTGCTAGATGGATTAAAGGTGACCAACACCCCTATCCGATATCAACACCTTAGGGAGGCATGTTTTGAACTAGGAGAGCTACTCAGAGTGACGTAAGCGAATCAACCCAAGAATAGAATTTTGGATTCATCGAAGAGGGTGAAAAAGTCTTGGATGGACATGGTGAAAGGCCTCTTGCACGCAGATCCAAAGAACCCTACAACATCACATGCACATGCTCTTTTATCATTCATAAAGTAAAATAACTAATAGTGGAAACGATGAGTTGAATTTAAATACCATCTAATTTATGCCAAAACTATGATCTAGTTAATAAATGAACTTCTAAACTACACCAAACATATGTAAAACAATATGAATAACATATACCTTTTTTCAGGAAATCATAAACATATTGTGATTGTAGATCCTTCCATTCATGCTTCACATGAAAGAGATGAGATGGAGGTTTCAATCACAAGATTTTTGAGGGGTTATGTTCTAATGAGATGTAGAAAACTAATAAACATTCTAAGCTTAAAAAAGAAATACTAATACATAAGAGGGACCTAAGCCACTAGGGTTGGGCCCAAACCCAAGAGCCTCAACCCTCTAAAACTAACTTAGTGATGGATCAATAATAAAATTCTCATTATCATTGCATCACTATCAAATACATCACATAACTAGTAAAAAATAACAGTATCAGGTGATTGAGATCAATAGCTTCTCAGCTGAAAACAAAGTTCAAATACTAATGAGATCTTTGGAATGTTTGTTTATACAAGAGGGTAGCTACCAATAGATCCCTAGAAAATATGAATGTTTGTCTCCCAAAACTCAGGAAGGGTGGATCTAGATCTTCTTTAACTACACTTACTTGGTTGCCAATGACCTTGTCCTGCTTGGCTGTCAATTCGTTCGAGTTAATGAGAGAGAGAGTGGTGATTTTGGCTAATTAAGGGAGTTAGGAGGTGGAAAACCTCCTAGGATCTCTAGATTCTATATACTTCGAGCTCCTTCATTGAAATAACATCAAAATTTCTCCATTTCCTACATTTAAATCATATTAAGCCACATGACATAGGAAAACATCTTTTACCCCTCTCACGAAGCATAAGATAACAAAAAATGTAAATAAATGTGAGAAAGAAATAGTTCTAACGCTGGAGTATGGCATTATGACCCTTATGATGTACCTACTGATGAGCCTCATCACCTATGATGGATTCTGCAATTCCTTTAAGGAATTTCCATAATTAATAGGGGGATAATTCCCAAGGAAATATCACAAGGAAATAAGGACTTGGGTAATCAAGAAATTCGTTAAGTATTGGCCTTGGTTTGTCTAGGAAGAAGTGAGATAGATATAGATAGTGTAGAAGTTGCTCAGATTTGAGCAAAGCATTGTAATCTTCTCATATTTTCTGACTAATGCAATATACAGATAACATGGGTTTTTATCTGTGGCTTTCCCTAGGAAATAATTGTGTAATGTGTTGATTGATTTCTTTCTCTTGTATTCTTTGTGATTTCACAACATTTTAATTGTTTCAGGTGATGAGTAGAGTAGATTCAAGTCTATTGTTTTAGTAAATTACAATTATTAGTTTGGACCTACAAGGAATTTATACATCAATGGAAAAAAATATGGAAAACTTGATGAGGTCACAAACATGATAGGTGGAATTCCCCAGGTTGAAGTAAGAGGTGTAGAAGGAGGTATAGATACTACTACACTAAGTAGTGGTAATGATTTTATGGTAGTAGAAACTGCTACTTTAGAAGGTAAAGTGGGGCTTTCCCCTCTCCATAAAAGATTATTTTTTTCATTGGCCATGAAAGGAACTCGTATGCAATAAGGCTCACTACCATCAAATATAAACTATAGTAAAACTGGGTTGAGAGGTTTACTATAATATGGATTAAAATGTGCTAAGGGACTTTCATAGACTACCTCAACAGTAAAAAAAATTGTCCTCCCTAGTACCAAGGTTACCCCCCCCCCAACCTGAGTATGGTCTGAGTCTTCCAATATAGAAATTAACCTATGGTTGCATGTTGGTGGACCCTCCTCTTCAAGAGAGAGGCCTAACAATTTAGGAGAAAAATGATTACTTCATTTAGCCACTATCAATATAAATTTATTAACTAATTAATCTAGGAAAAAATCCCTATATCCAAACAAAGACTTCGACCAAAAAGCACACACTAGAAAATCCCTAGAAGGTAATCACACACAAATAAAACCTAGTGCTATGTTTTAGACAACCTTCCAAACAACTTCTTTCTTTTGGGATCTCAATTGTGTAAGAAAAGTGGTCGATGGGAAGGTAGGTTAGAGGGATGGTTTTTTCCCATAATCACCACCTATAGGGTGTTTTTCCTAGGAATGTTGATTAAGGTAACTATGTCCCATGGGGGTGCACAAATCTTTGGCTTCTCGGTAGTCAGCCACTGGAATGAGATTCCCTTCCACGAGTTGGGTAGAGTCAAAGAGAAATTCCCACATATTGACATAATCCTAACCCCATCTCAAATGGGTTTCTAATGCACTCCAATTTTGAACGTGAGATTATGGAGGATTTTTGCACTCCCTAACGTAGGCTTGCTAAGTTTGTTTCATAGCCTTGGAGAAGTTTACTCACACACCTAGTTCCAAAACCCTAGCCTAAGCTAATTTTTTTGTACTACTAACAAAAAAAAAAAATAACTCTAGTGAATTTTATTAAAGTTTTATTTTAGTGGTTGTTATTTACTCAGTTGAGTAGTGGTGTGAAACACAAATAGTGTGATGGGATCTTGTTAGTAACACCCTAATACAATGATATGCCAATCCATAATACACTTTTAAATTTTATGAAAGCTAACTATAGGAGGGTAGAGAGTCTTTAACGTTTTTCAATGAAAACAACTTCTATTAGCACTCTCACTAACTTTTATAAAATTCACTAAGTGGACAATAACCCAAAACCATAAAACATCCAAAAGAAACCAGTAAAAAAAGAAACAAAGAAGACCCCCAAGCAAGAACACAAGACACTTAAAATCTCATGACTTGGGATCAAGAAATAGCTCAAACAAAAGAAACAAGGAAAATGAAGAGTAAAAATATAATGTAAATCAAGTAGTGTTGTATCTCAATGTATAACCAAACAATGATATACACATGTCAAAACCCTTAACCCTATTTCAAGGATCAACTAACATGGAAAGAGAGTAATCAAATAATTTCAATTGTGATGATAATAACATATCTAATCACTAAAAAAAACTTTATAGTGACAATTTTCATAGCCACAACCAATTGGAAAAGAAAAACCACCGAATGCGAGAAAAGGAAAGAAAAACAATCACTTGAATTGGATGAGAAACTCAAAGAGTAAACAACCAAAACAAAACAAAATGCACCAATTAAATGTAAATATGAAACCGGACTTGTACTGTAACAAAGTCACAAAAAAAAATATGAAAAAGAGATCTAGTTTGTGAGGAAAATAACCTCAAAAATCAAGCACAAGCAAGGCCTCAAGGAAACCCTCAAAACTTGTCAAATTGATGGATCAAATTTGGAAACAAGGCAAGATCAAGTTTGATATGTTTCGTAGCTAAAAGCAATAGTAGCACACATATCCAAAAGGTTAAGAAATCAAGAGAGAAAGGAGTTGAAATTGAAACCAAATAAGTTAACAAAGAAAGTGAACAAGAAAAAAAGGCAAATATAATACAAAATACAAGGATGGTTCATATTTGTGATAAATATAAACTTAGATAAGAAGTTGAATAAAATATCTAGTTAAAGAGACATAATCCCATATGATCTCTCAAAATATTTGAGGAGTCCAAGTATGACCATAGGGTTGGAAGCCTAGAAAGTGCAGGTATAGCCATAGGGATGTAATGGTGACTCAATGGTTCTTAGGCAGAGCCTCTTTGTAACCCATTGTGTGCCTGCAACTACGGAAAAAAAATGCAACTAATTTATCTTCAATTAGCCATAAATTGCTCATCCAGACTTTGTTTTTGGTGATTTTTTTTTTTTTTTTTTTGGAACAAAATTTCGAGAGGAATTCATATATGTTGTTACTTCAATCAAATTTTGTACAGAAAATTCCAAAATTTTATTTGAATTCCCATATTTATTATTCTCTCGTATAAAAAATAAAAAACAAAAATACAAATTTAAAATCTCTTCATATTTGAAGTAAATAAAACTAATGGAGATCCAAACAAATCCATAAAGATAGAAAAACTCAATGGAAGGCCACAAAAACCAGATCTGAAGTGAAAGTGAAGATATATAAAGACAAATATGGAAAACTCCCTAGTGGAGTCACTAGTTCTATTCTGACTATTTATTCACAACCACTAGGAGCTATTGTTATGTAGTCTTGGCCCTGACAAGACTACTAGAAATAAGAGTGTATGTAATTTGAAAGGAAGTAAACAAACAAAATGATCCCCAAACCATGTAAACAAATAAATCATCCATGCATAGACTTCCCTATCTAGGGTTTGAGTTTGGTACCTAAGATCCACGTAGGTTGATGGCAAGTGTTGAATCTGATGTAGAGAATTCCCACTCCAACCAAGAGATCTTTTCCACTATGATAGATTTGATGATCCAGGTGGGTATTGGTGGCCACCCACCTATTCCACCTAGACCTCCAGCCAGTTTCATCAGTTTCTTTGTTTTTAACAACATTTACTATTTTTAGACATTTTTTGGATCCTAAACTTCTGGAGAAGTGTTGACCTCCTAAACGAAGTTTTTTTGAGGTTCGCAATAGGCCCATAGCCTTATGTAGGGATTTGTGGCAAATACTATAACACTCAGAGAGATATTTCTAATGAGGAATTGTATGCACCAAACAGAGATAATATGACCATGTTACAACCCTAGGAAGTTGGTGCCAACTAACCCCTACGGGGAAAACAAACCCTTGGTGTTCCATCTCCTGGGGTTAGGGTTTTGGTTGTTTAGGGTTTTACCTTATTATTCAATAATAAAAATTACCTTGAGCCTCATTGTAACACAGTTAAGAGGAATGTAGCCGCCACATATCTTCTCAAAGATAAACTACCATCGCTTGAGTTAGTTGTTTCCATTTCTGTATGTAAGCATATTTCAGTTCTTTGATAGTAATGAAATGAAGTTCTATCTTTGTTGCATACCTATGTTTATGTGTATAACTATATTTTATTGCATTCATGCATAAGTTCAGATCAATGGTATTAGATCGGTCTACTCTTTCTTTGTTTTTCTTTGCATGTTCGCAACTAGGTCAGGGTATAAGGAGTTAGGGCTCAAAATGGTTGAACCTTTAAAGGCTAGCCTAGCAGACCCCGATGGCCTCCCATGGTGGAAGAAAATACAGATGAGGGGATAGGAGATCATTTCAAAATATTGCTCAAGGAAGTCCTCGAGCGACAAAGGAATGTGATGATGGATAACTTTTCGTAGATCTTTTGGTGACTACCCATAGTTGAAGCATATTCATCCAGTAGCCACTCCATTTAAGCTACAAGTTAACTTTCACATTCCCATATTTGAAGGCCACATTGATGAAGAAACTATAGAGAAATGGTTAAATTTGTTGGAAGGATTTTTTTTAGTTCATGACTTTTCCAATCAGGAAAAAAATATTTTTTCACTCCTCAAAGCCACCCCAGATGTCAAGGACTAGTGGGAAACCTACTGTGAACAAAAGGATGAGACATAATTATCATTATTTTCAGCCCTACCCACTTATAATTCTTTCCGAGACACCATCAAGGAACAATATTACCCTGTCGGGAGATACAAAGATAAATACATAAAGTGGACCATGTTGCAACAGGGAAGGGACCAAGATATGCCAGTGTTCAGAAATGTTTTCCACACCCTTCGCATGAAGCTAGGTATCAAGGATTCTGAGTAGAATTTGGTACTCAAGTACGACGACTATCTACACAAGTACATCTAGGACGATATGGAGTTCCTGGACATCTCCTTGCTTAGCGTCGCCTATCGACATGCTGTCAAGATCGGGCATAATTTAAACAGAGGAAATGAGACTTTGGATCTATGAATTTGAAGCAAAGGAAAGCACCCTGAAACCAAAAAACAAAGGGCAAAGCCAAGGTGTGGCAATCTAGGACAACCTTCTGAAGCTGCAAGTAAAGAACAACACCAGGGAGAAAAAGAAGGATATAGGAAAATGGTGTGAGTTCCACAAGAGCCCCACTCCATTAGGGGATTTTTGAGGTCTAAAATGGGCCTCCTAAGAAAGATGTACATCCAAAATAAACTTTATAAGAACCAATAGGATTCAAGATGATGATGTCAACCATGGGGAATGATTCACCATTTTTGGAATAAAAAAGTAAAAATATTAAAAAATAATAAAATAATAAAACTACTTTTTAAACTTGTATTTTAAACTTATCTCCCTAAGGTTTTACTCAAATTTCGAGCGGGATTACTCATTGGATGAAAAAGTTAATTCCTTATCCAAGGAGTACCCATGTTGCATACTTTTGATGGACCCTACAACACGAAAAATGAGAAATACATGAAAAACGTGATTGCAATCACATTTTTCATGTATTTCTCATTTTTCTTGTAGTAGGGTCCATCGAAAGTATGCAACATGGATACTACTTGGATGGGGAATAAAATTATTCATCCAACGAGTGTTGTTGCTCTAAATTTGGGTAAACCAATAGGGAGATAAGTTGAAAATATAAGTTGAAAAAATAGATTTTTATTTTTTCCCTCTAAAATTTGATGATGTAATCAAATATTATTTTATTATTTCTACCATTATTTTATAATTTCCTTAGGGTTCATCGAAAGTATGCAACATGGGTACTACTTGGATGGGGAATCAAATTATTCATCCAACGAGTGTTGCTGCTCTAAATTTGAGTAAACCAATAGGGAGATAAGTTGAAAATATGAGTTGAAAAAATAGATTTTTATTTTTTCCCTCTAAAATTTGATGATGTAATCAAATATTATTTTATTATTTCTACTATTCTTTTATAATTTCCTTAGGAGGCCCATTTTAGACCTCAAAACACCCCTATTGGCAACACAAGTGAGTGTCGAGCCAAGTAGTCACTGGTGGCTGAGCTGAAGGCTTCTGAATTAGATGCATGTTCTGACTTTGACTCTGAAACCGATAATGGCAATGACAAAGGGAAGCAAATTATCAATGCCAAGGCTAGTGCCATTGTTGCCACCACCAAGATCAAGAAGGATCAACCCAAAGATCTAGAGGAGGGGGAGTGACTATTCCACTCACAGATGTGGGTGAAGGGTTCTCCGCTATAGTTCATTGTTGACAATGGGAGCCAAAAGAACATAATTTCAATAGAGATCGTGAAGTGTTTGGGACTACCAACCACACCACACCTATAGCCATACACCATCAAGTGGATTCACCAAGGGATAGATCTCTGCATTAGCCAATAGTGTCGCCTCACCTACAACATCAAGCCCTTCATAGATGAGGTATTGTGTGATGTTTCTCCTCTTGAATTTTGTGATGTATTATTAGGCTAACCATACTTGTGGAAGTGACATGTTGTGTATGGTTCTAGGCCTCAGACTGTTATTATTATTACTTTGGGGAATAAGTTGTACAAGATACCAGAGGTAGCATCACCTACCCCCATTTCCTTGATCATTGTGAAGCAATGCAGTAAGATAATTTCCCAGATTGAGAAATTGTTTTCCTTATGATTCTCCTTCAGGGAAAGAAGAATATTATGTCCACGAACTCCAAACAAGGATCCTCCACACAACAACAACAGATGGACAAGGTTGTGTAGGATTATAGGTACATCTTCACCTCACCCATAGGGGTACCTCTACACTATCAAGTCAAGCACTCCATCAATCTGACCCTGGGTGTGCCACTACTCAATGGATCGATTTATCGACACTCTATTCTAGAGAACGATGAAATCAAGAGGTAGATTCAGGATATTTTGTAGAAATATAATCTCAAGCCAAGTTCATCACTGTGTGGAAGCCTGATCATGTTGGTACAAAATGAAAATGGGACCTAGAGACTCTGTATTGTCTATCAGGTGATGAACAAGATCACTATCCAGAAAAGCTATCTAATTCCAAAGATTGATGACCTCGTAGACCAACTCAAGAGGGAAAAATATTTTTGCAAGATTGACTTGAAGTTTGGTTATTACCAGGTATTGATCAAACCCTCCGATGTGTGGAAGACTACCTTCAAATCTAAGGAAGGACTTTCCAAATGGTTTTTCATGCCTTTTGAGTTGATGAATGCCCCCACAACATTCATGAAGCTGATGGAAGACATATTGTGACCCTTCAACAACTCATTTTTGTGGTGTATTTGGATGAAATTATGATCTTTAGCTAGAGTTGGGAAGAGCAACTCCACCATATTCGACAGGTCCTCCAAACCCTGTGACAACACAAGTTGTGTGCCAATTTGGAGAAATGCACTTTTGGTATGACCAAGGTCCAATATCTGGGGTAAATCATTCATGAGTGGGGTGTGCATGTGGACCCAACTGAGGTACAAGTCATTTAGAATTGAATAACCCCAACCACTCTAACAGAGCTCCACAACTTTCCAGGTCTTGACAAATTCTATTGCAGGTTTGTGTTGGGGTTCTCTCATATCACTTGGCCTTTGAGTGAAGTCACGAAGGGAGGAGCGAAAGAAAACTTCTTTTGGTTTGAATCCCAATAGAAGGATTTTTCCGAGTTGAAGCATCGCCTCTGCTCTACACCATTTCTCACATTACTAGACCTACAACAACCATTTGATATTGGGATAGATGCCTCCGGCTGTGCTATTGGTGTAGTTCTTACTCAGCAGGGGAATCCAACGATGTATCATAATGAGATGCTTTCCGACACAGTCCAAAAGTATCCCACCTATGAAAGAGAGATGTATTTCATCATGTAGGCTTAACAATAATGGAATCATTACATTATGGTGAAGGAAATGGTCATCCACACATACCACCGACCCTTGCAGTTCATACAGACACAAGGGAAGTTGTAGAGTGATTTCCATCAGAAATTGCCCACATACCTGCAACATTTCCATTTGAACATTACGTATAAGAAGAGAAACACCAAAAATGTAGCAAACTTCCTCAACTGACCATTGGTCATGGCGCTGACCACTGTGATCGATTCTTATGGGCACGAGGTTGTGGGGTTGCCACATCTTTAGAAGAGTAACCCATAATTCGACAACACATACTAGATGCTCCTCTAAGGAAAGAAAGTTCCAAATTTTTAGCTTTAGGATGCACTGATATGCCACCTAGGACACCCCTGTGTTCCTTCAAGAAAACATGCCAAGATAATTTGGGGGACACACTACAGTTGGGTCACTAGAAATTTCGGGGTAGAGAAAACAGTGGCAGTATTGTACAATTATTTTTATTGGCCAAACCTTCGACAAGATGTTGGGAAGTACATCTGATCCTACACTTCCTAGGCCATTACCAAACCAACCATTAAGAAGTAAGGCCTATATACTCCTCTGCCCACTCCTATTTGACCTTGGGAATCCATCACCATGGATTACATGTCAAGCCTTCACTCTACTAAGTGTTTGTCATCATAATTCCCTTATTTTTAACCTCCATTTTAGCCAAACACATTACCTAATCCCTCTATTTTACCCTTGGAACCTATTTATTCATGCACTTCTTCTAACCTTTGTACTTATTCCTGCACTACATTTAGGATTTTCATTATTAAGGGTTATATGAGCTTAATTACTAACTAAAAAGATTAAATAGTCTATTTTCCTTCACAACTTACATGTTTTATTTCCTAAATTATTTTGATAGAGTGAAAGCATTAATAAATGTGTAAGATGGGGTTGGTGCAGGAATATTCTTGTACTGTCTGTGTTCTTGTAATTACAACAGCTAGTAGAATCAACACAGTTCACTGCCAAAGGTCACTACAGTTTGGAAATCCATGCACATTTCTCGCCAAATGATCAATAATGCTCTGTCGAGTTCGGAGTGTGAGGAAACTATGGGATATGGCGGTGAGGGTTTCAAGTGAATACCCATGATTTAGTAGTTTTATCAAACAATCAAAAGCCAAGATTATACTTTTGTTTTGATTTCTGTTGCGGACATGAGATGAATGATATGTGTTTAATAAGGGTTTCTAGTAGAAATAGGTAGCAATACATTGGTGAAATTTTGGCTTATACCGTAGCTTTTTGTATTGCCATACTTCTGGACAGGTTACTCATATCCACAATGTACATTTGTAGTTACTAAATTTAATACAAGGAGATATGCCAGTTATTCATTTCATGTTCTAGTATTTTATGTGATGCATTATTTGAGCAGTTGATTTTCCAGATCTCGTAGTAGGGAAACAAGCTAGATGGCTAGGGCCTAGCCAACCCAACTTGTTCTCCTTCTTTCATATGGTGAGTTCGATATATTTTCATATGCAAGGTTTGAGTGAGAAGTATTTCATTTATTTTATGTAGCTAACAGATATTCACTTTCTTCATAAATTGTGTGACTCAAATATGAGGTGTGAAGGTGTCTGTGTGTGTTACGGGAATAAGTAAACAAGGAAACAAGGGTTTCCTGAAACTTGGGGAAGTGCTTGAAGCACAGGGATACTTTAGACTTAGTCAGGGATAATCTCATTAAAATAACTCTATCTCTTCTCCTCCTAAAGGCCTTCACGTAGAAGTCTATTTATACTTCTCCCAATTAGTTTTTTAGTTGGGAAACCCCCTCAAAAATAATGAGTTCGAAAAACTTCTTTTCGTGAAGGCCCCTTGGAGGATGAAATTGCATTGTTTCTAGCTGTAGGAGGGGGAAGGTAAAATATACCCATCAAGGAAGAGTACATCCCAACTCCTAAATTCTCTATAGGTTGACGGGGATTATCCACCAATGGAACGGTAGAATTCGAAGTTGCTCGAGAGTCACCCGGAGAATAATCTAACTGATCAATTTTAACAATTTTAACAATTCTCCCCTCATGAGGAAAACAAAGGATGCGGAATAGAGACGAAACTATGGAATCCATCTCATAAATACAATTCCTTCCTAAGAGGAGGTTGTAATCTAGGTTGGCATCAACGATTTCTACCTCAATATTAACGACCTTTCCTCCAACACATATAGGAAAAGGCAACATAATTCTGTGTGTCCTATGGGAATGACCATCAAATGCTATTAAGAGAGTCAGTGAAGGAACAACTAAAGGTGATCCAATGGCCTTCCAACATGACATAAACATTATGCATGTGGAAGATCCCTCATCTATAACTATCTGAAAAATATTGGTTTTTCGGTAAGTATAATTTATCTGGAAAGCCATATGGTGAGGAATTCTCTTTTTGACATTCAACATATCAAAAGTGAGCACCAAAGAATTTTTTGGATCTACTACCCCGATCGCCGAAAGCAAAGCACTTCTCTAAGCAAGAAACGACTAGAGTACCTCCAATGTAGACATAGCACAAGGAATTTGAGCCAAATCTTCTACAATCGAGTAGTTCTGGGCTGCCCTATCATTAGGGTTAATCATCAAGCACTTGGTGGAACCTTTTGGTATTCGAAGTATAGACTCAGTAGACGGTCACTTAATATGAAGCCGGTCTATGGTTTCGGGAACATATTTACCCTTAGATGTTTCCATTTCACCATAATCATGTGCTCGTGTGGCAACGTCGACATGAGAGTTCATCATAAAAACATTTGAGGAATTTTTCCCTTCCTGGTTTCTCCCCACAAAGGTACCAACATTCGAGTTCACTTCTGCAAGTAAATTTTGCCCTTGGCGAAAAGGGTTAGTTAGGACAGCTTGGGAGCTGGAGGACCCTTGCTGCACTAACAAGTGCTGAGCATCTTGAATCTTGGGGTAGAGGTGAGTCAAATGATCTCCATTCCATAACTTGCATAGAAATTTAACCTTTTTCTTAGACTCTTTTCTACCCTCACCGGCACCATTGTCGGGCTTGTTCGCATTACTCTTCCCTTCTTGGTTCTTCTTCTTACCTCATCCCTTCTTCTTCCCATCGGATTGTTGATTTCCTTTGGGGTTAGAAATCTGAATGATGTTTATGGAGGTAGGTTGGGAAGGTGAAGGTGTGGATGGTGCTTCCTAGTTAGAAGGAGCAGTTTGTAGAGATAACTACTGCAATTGGTTCAAAAATGTTCACTGTATTTGTGTCAATTGATCCAAATATAACGTCGGTGTGAGGGCCTGGCTTCGATTTGGCTAAATCAACCATGGATCTAGGAGTGTCAGGTAGGATTTTGTGAAGAGTCCTAGACTGAGAATATATCAGTTCTAATTGTTGGGCTCAAAAAATAGCCCGCTCTTCTGAATAAACACCACAAAGAGAAACATCCTTGGAGATCTCAGGTTGTAAAGATTTGAGAAACCATTGGAGATGGAACTCTGGTGGAATTTCAACTTTGATAAGACTCTTTCTCCATCTCCATTCCTGGATATTATCCGAAATGTGTGTTGCCATGTCTTGATGAAAATTGTCTAGAAGCTCAGTTCCAGATTCATAACAGACATGCAACTGAAAATAGTTCAAGAAAATATTAGCCAAATTGGCAAAAGAAGAAAAGGTGCCCCCTAGAAACTCTATATACCATTTGGATGCATTCCCCATTAAGGTGCACTGAAATAACCTCAACCTGATTGAATCATCTATCGGGGAATTGGATGAGCACCATAAGTGTAATGTGGTCACATGGTCTCTTGGGTCTTCACCATTCTTCCCTTCGAATTTTGGAATATTTGATGGAAGTTTAGTTGGGACTGGAGGCCAAACCAGATTGTACCTAATTGGATCATTTGTCAATTTAGTCATGTTTGGAAAATTAGGTGTGACCAGAAAAGGAAGTTGTGGAGGACCTTGGGAATTCCATCTGGAATGGGCGGGGTTCCTATAGGTCTGAAAAGAATGACATGGATTTTGAAAGGCACCAGGTTTCCCAAAGTAACTCATAGAGCCTACTGAACCAATGGGTGATCCTTATGGTCCAGCAAAATTTGGAGTTCGACCAACTCTTGCCAAAAATCCTTCGTAACTGGTGAGGTTACCCCCTAACAAAGTATTGAAAGGAGCTAACAACCCATAATAAGGTTTCCATGCATTAGCAAAGGGTGAAAAACTTTGAAATGAATTAACTGAAGAATATGACACATTCCCTTGTTGGCTGAAAAACTGATTCCCAGCTCCTATTCCACTAACCGCAAGGTTTGTCCAACTCTGAACAGGGTTACTACCTTGACTTGTAAAATGAAAAGGCATTGACCCTACTGTCGGATTGGAATGTGGTATATGATCACTTCCAAATGGGAAACCCTGAAAAGAAGTTGATCCAATCATCATGGATGTAGAGGCGGTTGATGGTATATTCAAAGGAACTAAAGGAATACCTAGAGAGGGCATTCTAAAAGGGAAAAATCCAAAACTGGATCCATTAGCTTGAGAACTTCCACTCATCGACAGAATGGAAGTAGACCCAAATATAGAGGTGCTAGGAGTGTTAGAAGGGATGGAAATAATTCCTCCCCCTTGTACAGATATGAGAGTCTGCATACTCACAACACTCCTCATGGATGCCATGCTTCCAGTAGTGGTCACCGAAGTGATAAATGTATGTGGACGAAGGCATGCGAGTCAGAGTTCCAACGTATAACAAAAAATCTGGATGATCAGGAGGGATAGGAGAATTTAGAACCACAATTGACTCTGAAAGCTCTTCTACTTCAATACTATATTCCGACCGGAAGAACACTCGAGAAAGAACAAGTGTGTTCCTCTCTAACTATATACTAGTACCAGGTCTATCTTATGAACTAATGCCCCCAAGCAGAGGATAAATCTCCAATGTGCCTCCTACCACTGGTCGGAAACCACTGGCAGAATCACTCCTACGCCTTCTAGGAGAAGGCTATGGACTCGTAGGTGAAAGCCCATGAAGTCTTCGAGACCATCGAGATGGTCGGTTAGCCACATTAAATTATTTTTATAAAATATACTTAAAGACTCAAGAAAATTAAAAGCTAGGCTGACTAGGAGCACAAAACACTCACTAAAATGTCCCTAAAGATATCAACAATCAAACAACTTCCAAGTATTTATGCTCCGGGTGATTAGGACCAGACACCAAAATATAAGAAAGTTAATAATAAGGGCCTTTAGAAAATAGACTGGGATAATTGCAGCCCAAGCCTGCTAGCAAAGGTATCAGAGGTAGTTACGCTGACCTCTAGACAACAACTTTTGCCAGTGCAAGCCCCTAGCTTCGCAAGGGTGCCCTCCAGAAGCACTGCTAAATGTGATACAATTTCAACCTCAGGTGCCACGGGAATCCCCTCTGCAGCCACTTGTGTGGATCCCTAGGATAGACAACTATGGTCACCAACTCGTATCAGAAGTCGAGTGGAATAGTCGTGAGGTAGGATCCGACAAGTAAGAGAGGGGGTATCTCTCACCCTTAGCTTCACTAACCCTCATCCTTAACTCCGAGTCACGGAGCTTTCTCGGTCTCCCTAATGCTATTGGATTTTTCTCTTTAATCAAACTTCTATGTTTTACAATTTAGAGCGCCCTTGGAGAGTTAACTCTCTTCTCACCTAATCCAAGGCCCTAATAAACCTAAACTTGTTGGTGTATTCTGATGACAATACAAAATTTCTAGTTTATTCTATTAATCACTTGATTTTGAATGGATGTTCTTTTAAGTCAAAGTGATAAATGGAAATGAAACCAATGATGTTTGTATGACGCAAAAGAAATCAATGAAAAACTAACTTATATGAATACAATCATTTGTTCTTCGATGTAAAGAGATTTCTACATGGGTTCTACAAAAGTTATATAAAGCAAAAACTTTTTCTTCTCTTTTCTTAAAGCACACTTCACACATACAAAAACTAAAAAGACTATTGATGTTTTAATAATGCAAAACTACCCTAATGCAAGGCATACATGAAGATGCAAGATCCTAGATTACTCTAAAAAGAGCGAAAGAAATTATTTATAACTTATTAATAAGCCAACTTAAGTGTTGGAAAAGAATACAAATTTTGAATAGAAAAAATCCTCTCTAAACAAGAAGGACAAATCCAAAAAGATCACAATTCACTTTCAAAAAATCAAAAGAAACCAAAATCAAACTTGGAAAAAGAAAACAAAAACAATTATTTTTAAGATCTTTTCTTTTTCAAGAAGTAATGAAAAAACCTTTCGAAAGAACTCTAAATGCCACTAAAGACTCAAGGACCGAAAGAAGAGCACAAGGAATCTTTGCAAGTTACAAATTCGACAACAAATAAAAGCTTGAACAAAAAGGCTTCAACTTGTACTAAATGACCCAAACAACAACAAAGAGCTTGACAAACTAACCAAGAAGTCAGGAAAGAATCACTTTCAAATTTATCAAAAAAAAACTTTCAAAGAGCAAGAAAAGGTGTAAGGCCACAAAATGATGGAAAGCAAAGAAAGTAGACCAATAATCGACCTTGACACTAAGATTGAAAACAATTTGCTGTTCTAGAGGACCAGAACAATCAAGAATCTCTGTATGAAGTCTTGTGTGCCAAAACAAAAATCATAAAACTCACTCAAAAGCAAACCTAGGCCAAAAATTTTCAAAGCAGAAGAGATGTCAAAATAGTAAGCTCGTACAATAACAAAATTCTATAAATAGAAATTGACCACTCAGAAACCAAACAGACCATGGAACAAATCTTTCTGGGCAGAGAGATTTGAAAAAACAATACAAAAAATGGTATACATGACTTTTTTCAAGCACAGAGGCATATACACATGCTTCTGATAAAGGAAACTCATGTATACGCAGATTCACTTCACAGAAAGAAGCATGTGTATGCTACTGTAAATAGACTAAAGTGCATATACAAAGCCTTGCAAGGAAAATAAAAAATAAAGCCAGATCAAAAATATTAGAATTAAGGTTTGAGATTCTACTAGACCAAACAATACTGTCATAGCAAGTAAACCAAGAATTGAGCCCTGATTAACACTAAACCACCCAAACTAGGAATAACAAGATTGTTATCCATAGTGGAGTCACCAATTTTGTTACAAGAATAAGTACCCTAGGGCTTTGGGTTGGTACCCCAACAGAGCAAGAGAAAACTACAGTAAGAAAAACTCATACAACTCAGGAAACATGCTTATATAAACAAACTAGGCGATAGTGACCATACTCGTATGTCCTTCGTTTGGGTAGTTCCAGCAAGGTTCATACCCTCTACAACTCTTCATGATCTTTGAATCTACAAATCAACCAATTCAAGCATACATAGTAGCATATAGATAAAGAATTTTATTGAAATTAACTTTGTATCATAGAAGAAAATGATTAGGTATACATAAAAATAACATTCATATGTGAATTACAACACTATTTGATGCATAAACACAGTTAATCTCAGGAACAAGACAATGTTTCTTTTTATTGTAGAAAGCTATTACTATCACGGAAAGAATTCACTTGAGTCTTCTTCTTCCAGCTCCAAGCAGAACTTTCCTCTAGATCCATCCAATCCCAGTCCTCAATAGCCTCCTTCCATAACCAATACCATGATATCTCAAGCAAGTGGGAGAATATCAACACTCAAGGAAACAAGGGTTTCCTGAAACTTGGGGAAGTTCTTGAAGCATAGGGATACTTCAGACTCAGTCAGGGATAATCTCACTATAATAACTCTATCTCTTCTCCTCCTTAAGGCCTTCCCATAGAAGTCTATTTATACTTCTCCCAATTAGTTTTTTAGTTGGGAAACAATTAAGCCACAGGCAATAGGAGGTATTCAATAGGTAAAAACCGTGAACTCTGCCCATAATTAAGGAAATTTATTTTTTTAAGCGTTTTAACATATGTATGCAGATTGGGTACTAAATAACCCTCGTGTACATGCTTTTATCTCAGGGAAAAGTAGTGTATATGGAATAAAGCACTATTTTTTAAAATATTTGGACCAAGTCTAGAAGGAGGGGTTTCCCTAGGGCATAAACCAAGCATCACAAATACCAAGGGTGGTAAATGGTGCTATAAAAGTGTGTTCATTTATTGAAGATTAAATGACATTTATTTCCTTTAATGAGTAGTTTCCTTTATGCAAAGAGTTTGTTTCATTTTGCACTAGTGTGATTTATTTCTCCAAGTAAAAAGGTTGCTTCTACAAGTGTGTTTATTTCTGCAAGTGGATTTATTTTCAGTATGCAAATGCATTTCATTCCTTAGTATGCAAATGTGTTTTATACAAGTGCGTTTTGTTTAACTTACGGTTGATTTACTTGCATTTTCCTAAGAATTAATGAAATGTTGTTTATATAATAAGGATTCATGTTTATGTTGAATCTCTTGTGGGAATAGTTCAGTTCAAGACTAGAATTTGGTGAAGGGACCTTTGAATTGAAATATTTATTCAGTAAAATTGCATATCTGGTTAATTTCATGATAGTCATCTAGGAAATAAGAGTGCTCTATATTTAGAGTGGATGACCATTTTCACATGAAGAAGTTTTTGTTGCAGTAGAAATTTCCTTTAGTTTTTGAAGTACTTTTCACTTTTGGATGAATGATTAGATAAGGAGTCTTTTGATTACATGCATTTATTTCTCTGCTCTAGTTTTCCTTGCAAGTTAATTTATAGTTAGCACACTTTACATTTCATGTAAGTGGTTTGGAATCCCAGTATATTAATATTGATTTCATAGTACTAGAATCTTTGTTTTGGTACAAGAATCGATACCTTGGTACAGGAATAGAGTACTCTGGTACAAGAACCCAAAATTATTGTATGAAAGCCAAAATACTCAGTGCAGGAATAGAACATACTTTTGGTATAGCAACATTGTCTTAGTACAAGAATATCATTCTAGTGTAGGAACTCTATTCCAGTACATGAACATTGTTGCGGTGAAGGAACGATGATTCAAACTAGGAAGGAAAACTTGTAATAAAGGAAAATGCATTTCACAACCTAATCATATCTCTCTCTTATGATTGCATTGGAATTTAGTCTCAGGTATCTATTTTTCTTTCTTTTACTGATGATGATTGATTATGTTGATTGGAAGTTCCTTTCATTGAGTTTTTTGCAAAGTATTTTCATTTTGATTCCAATACCAGAATTCTTTTGGTATTATTTGCTTTCTAATTCTTTGATTCTGCAAATGTAATTAGGGAAGTTAGGAATAGATTTTGTGAAATTTTATACATGTGCTATGCCTCTAAGATTACGTAGCCCTGGGTTGACAATTAAATGTTGAAGGAGATTTCTGAGCTACAACGCCTACACCTAACATTTTGGCGTCGTTGTCGGGGAGGCGTTTAAGATTGGTAAGAACTTTCTAATTTTTTTCTCTCTACAATAGGGGTAATTCTGCTGTTGTTTTTGCTAAAAAGTGCTTCTATTGCTTGAATGATTTCTTAGTGCCAATATTTTTGATTTCACAGCATTTGATTTGAGAAATTTTTTTCTTTTTTCTTATTTTGAAAATTTTTTGTCATTATTTTGGTTAATTATTTGAAAATGAATGCCTAAAAAGGGTAGGGGTCTGAAGCCCAATAAGGGCCAAAGAAACATTGATAAATCCAAAAACATTTCTCATTTTGGGCCTTCTTTTGCAAGTAGAAAGTCCAAATGTACACAAAATCACCACGCAGGAAATGTCCACTTGGATTCTAGGAATAGTAGTTCGGGTGTGACATAACCCAAAAAGGGGAGGAAGGAATAGTGGTGATAAAAAAACTAATTTAAAACATAGTCAACCTTATGATTCTATTGGGAGTGGTTTGATTGGAGGTACAAAAATGGCAGAAAATGAGGACCATGCTGAAGGGACTAGTAAGAATTAGGTAAAAGAGGAGCAATCCACCTTTGGGTTTCCAATTGTGAATTCAGAAATAGTTGTACAAATGAAGAATATTCTGCCATCAGATTTCCCTCATTTCCATGGTAAGATACATGAGGATGTAGATTCTTTTCTATTTGAATTTGATATATTATGTAGAAGTTATTATTACTCTATAGATGCTGAGAAATTAAAATTATTTCTTGCAACTCTCAAGGATTAGGCCTTATGTTGGTTCATAGGATTAGGAGGAAATTCTATAAATTCTTGGGACCAAATGAAGAGAGTTTTTTTGGCAAAATATCGATAATATTGTAAAACTAGAGAAATGCAAGATGAGATCTTCACTATTGTGCAAGGTAATGATGAGACCTTGGAAGAATATTTAGAAAGGTTTCTATATATCTTGCAAAGGTCAAAAACATAAATTTGACATAAGTACTATTAGAACCTTGTCCTTACAAATTTTGTTGGGACAAGGGGATATTGCTCAAAAGGCTTTTGATCAAATTTGTGACTTGTGCATGAAGTTCTAATAGAATCAATCTAGATCCAGTAGAGGAGGAAAAAGTAGAAATAATAAACTTGGATCTACAGACAATATGATCATTGGTTTCGGAAATAAAATGGACAACATGAAAATTGAAATTATGAATATTGTTAGCAAATAAATAGACTCTATGAAATTTCAGTAGAAATTGGTAGAAGAACAAGAGTTGTTGTCTATTTATTATCCACAGTGTAGGAAAAAACATCTTTTAAGAGAATGTCTTGTTGTTGTTAAAGGTGCTAATAAATGTGTGATTTGTGCAGGAAAAAATGCTACCGAGGAGTGCCCTTCTAAACTGGGACTTAAAGTAGCATTTGAAGGAGAGAAATCGGAATTTGAGCCATTGCATGCCATGGAAGAACAAAGAAATTGGCCTCAGGTAGGTACGGGTATGGTTCCTGAACATCCACCACAATTTTATGGTTATAATGCATCACAATATTCCTATCATAATGTAAATCACTCTCAACCTTGGCAGCATGGGAATCACTTTCAATATGGACAACCTCCTCAAACTTGGCAAGGATGGAGGGGATCAAATCACTCTCACTATTCCTATCATGCACTTATGCAATCATATCCTACTACATATACACCTTATCCCATGTCACAACCATCTTTACACTCCTTACCTTAGCAAAGTCAACCAATGCCATCATTACCTTTACCACCACCCATTCGACCACCCGGACTACCTTCTCAACCAGTACCGAAGCCCAATAATAAGGTGTAAAATTGATTCATTCCATTGGACCACTCCCTTCTCCCACTTATTAGACCTTGCCGATTGGGATCCATCAACTTCAATTGAGATTGAGAAGGGTAATAAAACTAGAAGAAAGAAAGAAAGAAAAAAATCCATGCTGATTATCGAGGAGAAAAAAGAGGAGGAAACTCCTGATTGTCTAAAATAAGATGTCACCATTTGACCCATTCCCACACATTCAGAGTTTCCATCTTCTTCAAAGAAACCTCCCTATATAGAGAGGTTAGTTATGGAGAAAAATTACCCCACTCCTGAGTCTAGTATGGCTTCCAAGCTTAAGAATCTTTGCATAAAGGTTGTTTCGGTACAGGCTATTAAAGAGATCCCCATATGTACAAAAATCATTAGGGAACTCTGTCTTAAGAAGTCAGGAAGGAAGAGAGTAGAATGCCAAACCATTTAGCTTACTGGCAGAGCAACCAAGTTAATGACAAGATGTGTACAAATGGAGAAATATATTGATCCTGGAAACCTGGTTGTTTCTATCCAGATAGGTGATATCCTTGTACCCAATGTGTTAATAGACCTGGGGGTGACCATTAATGTTATGACCAGGCAGACAATGGATCAAATTAGGTTGACCCATATTCTTCCTACCCCTACCATGCTTGAACTTGTAGACAGATCTAAAATCAAGACAAAAGGTGTGTTAGATGGTGTGGTTATTTCAATTGATTCATGGGAATACCCCACATATTTTATTGTGCTTCAGCCAAAAAATCTTGTTGGTGGACATCACTTGATTTTAGGGTGACCAGGGCTTGCCGTGGCTGATGCTTATATTGGATGCTACTATGGGGATATGTATATTTCCCATGGATACAATAGGAAGAAAGTCACCTTGTATCCGCCTGCTAGATCCATTCACGAGCTTAGAGATACCCTATGCCTAGATTATGAAAGTAGTGATGATGAGACTTGATCTGTTTCTTTGATCCATCATCATACCAAGTCTACCCAGGAGGGTGAGTTATGGGACTTCTTGAACAATCTAGATACAGTGAAAATTTTTGACATGCTTCATAAAATATTTAGTCTAGATTTTCAAGAAAGTTACAGTTCTCAACCTCCCTCATCACAGACTCTAGAAACATCTTCCTATACTCTTGATCTCAAGACCACTATTGTTGAGATTAGTCCAGGCAAATCTTTACACATCAGCTTAGACCTGGATTCATCCCAACAAGAGAAGATTGTTAGTTTGTTGCAAGACCATCTTGATCTCTTTGCATGGAGTTATGAGGACATGAAAGGCATACCTCTTGAAACTTGCACTCATCATATTTTCATTCAGGAGGGAGCTCGACCTGTTCAAAAACCCCAAAATTACATGAACCTTGTTCTAAGAGAAGTTGTGAAAGAAGAACTACATGAACTCTTAGACGCTAATTTCATTTATCCTACATCTAATAGTCAATGGGTCTCCCCATTGGTGATAGTTCCAACAAAAGATGGGATATGCCACAATTTCATTGATTACAGAGAATTCAATAAATCCACTCTCAATGACTATTTTCCCCTTCCTTTTATCGATCGGGTGCTAGATACCCTTGTTGGTAAAAATTACTTCTAATTCTTAGATGGCTTTAATGGATATAACCAAATCCAAATTTCACCCGAGGATCAAGACAAGACCACCCTCACATGCCCATGGGGGAAATTTGCCTACTGAGTGCTTCCCTTTGGGCTATGTAATGCCCCAACTACCTTTCAAAGGGCAGTTCTGGCTATTTTTGTTGACCTCAAGTGTGTAGAAATTTACATGGACGATTTTTCCGTATTTGGTGATTCATTCCAAGAAGCCCTCAAAAACTTAGAAAAAGTGCTTTTTCATTTCCAAGAATCCCACCTTTCTTTCAGTGATAACAAATGCAAATTGATGTGCAAAGAAGCAGTATTTCTTGGTTATTTGATTTGTGACAAAGGTATCCAGGTAGACGCAACTAAAATAGAAGTTATTTTGTGTCTTCATGCACCCAAAACATAGAGGGAAGTGAGAGGATTCCTAGGACATGCGAACTATTACCAGAGATTCATTGAGAACATTTCTGGGAATGATACCCCCCTTTTCTGATTATTAGCTAAGGATAGTGAGTTATCTTGGTCCACATCTTGCCAGCAGTCGTTTGAGACATTAAAGAAAAAAATAGTACATGCACCAGTTTTCAGAGGCCTAACTAGTCCCTTCCATTTCATTTTTCATTTGATGCCTCGATACCATTATTTGCGCAACTTTAGGCCAAGAAGAGAACCAACAATCCTATGTTATTTACTTCACCAGTAAAAACTTCTCACCTACCAATTTAAATTACACAGTAATTGAGAAACATTTTTAGCCGTGATTTTTTCTATTAATAAATTTAGACACTATATTTAGGATATAATTTTTTTGTACATACTGACCATTCTGCAATAACATATTTGATGAATAAACCATTTACTAGTGGTAGAGTGACTAGGTGGTTACTTTTGTTACAGGAATTTAATGTTACTATTATTGATAGAACATGAAAATCTAATGTTGTAGCTGATTATCTTTCTAAATTAAATAATCTTGGTGAAGTAATTCTTGTTGATGATGATTTCCCTGATGAACATATTTATGTTGTGTCAACAAAACCTCCCTATTTTGCTCACACAACTAATTATTTAGTCACCGAAAAAACACCACCTCACTTATCTGCAAATGAAAAGCGGAATATCATACAGAAAAGTGCTTCATATTCTTGGATCCAAGGGGACCTCCTTTACACTGGACCAGATCTCATTATTCATAGATCTGTAAGAGAGGAAGAAGTGTTTGACCTTCTAAAATACACCCATAATGAACCTTGTGGGGGCCATTTCACTAGCAAGAGAAATGCATATAAGATTTTACGAGCTGGCTATTTTTGGCCTTCCTTGTTTAAGGATGCCAAACAATGTATCAAGCGATGTGATATGTATGAGCAAATCGGTTAGCCTTTCCAAGCCAATGAAATTCCTTTGTGTCCTCAAGTTATGATTGAACCCTTTGAAAAATGGGCTATTGATTTTGTAGGACCTATAAATCCAACATTTTTGAATAAAAAGCATATCTTGGTTTGTACACATTTTGTTACAAAATGGGTAGAGGCTAAAGCTATTTCTTTAGCTATTGAAAATGTTGTTGTTGAATTTTTTTTTTTGTGAAATTTTTACTATATTTGGTGTTCCTAGAGAGATTTTCACCGATAATGGACCATAGTTTGTTTCTAATATGGTTCAAGGTGTTATGGATCAATACAAAATTCGGCATACACGATATCACCCGCAAGCAAACGACGAGGTGGAGTCTACCAAAAAGGTGACAATCAAATCCATCCTTTCCAAAATAGTAAATCTGCATAGAAAGGATTCGGCCAACAGGTTTCCTAAAGCCTTATGGGCTTATCGAACCACCTGGAGGAATAGTACGAGGCATACACCATATGAGTTGGTATATGGGAAACAAGTCCTTTTGATGATTGAGTTTCAGATTAAAAAAATTGAACTGCAGTACAATTGGGGTTAGACCTCTCAGAAGCATAGCAGCAACGCCTATTGTAGTTAAACAAGTTGGATGAATTTCGAGGAGATTTTGTTCAATAGAATGTGTTAGTGCAACAACATCACATGAAGTGCATGAAAATTTGATCAGAAAGAATGTTGGGTTGTGTTATATTCTTTCCACGACTAGCCCATGTAGTTAATCAGGGGTTATAGGGGGAGAGGTCACAGGGGGTTTGAGGTGTACCCATAACCCCACTTGATGGGGTTCGGGGCAATGCCCTAGAAAATTTTAGTTTTGGACCCTATGTTAGGTTGGGCGGACCCACCTATGGTTTTGTGCATGATTTTGGGACATGTCTTTTGGACGTGATGGTGTTTGGTCCATGGTTTTGGACGCGATGGTTTTTGGTCCATGGTATTGGATGCTTCGGCATGTATAAATATGTATTGTAACATTGAAAGCAACATAATGAAAAATCAAGCTGGTAGTCCCAGTTTTTAGATCCAAGGGAAAATCTCTGTGTATATGTGTTTTATGTGTTATGCTCTCACATTGTTTATTTTATGTGTTTTAGAATTCGTATGTAGGTAATTTCTATACGGGGTTAAAACCTTCATTTGGTATTAGAGCTATTTTAGCTTCAAGGGGATGCCTTTGTTGATGAGGGGTTTTGGTCGGGCTTGTGGTAGACCCTGTTCAGTGGGAGATCTGTGAGATCAATTTTGGTGGTGAAAGAAGATGGTGAGGAGTGGATAGATAGAGATCGAGAAATTTAATGGTTAGAGTTTTGAGTTGTGGAAACTCAAGATGGAGGATTTGTTGGTGGATAAAGATCAGTGGATCGTGGTAGTTCTGAGTACTAAACGAAGGGGAGTGTCCCATGAAGAATGGAAGAAGTTGGATTGGAAGGCAAAGAGAAAAATACGATTGTGTGTCTCAAATTCAGTATTGCTGAATGTATCAGGGGAAGCTACGATGAAGACTTTGTGGGACAAGTTAGGGACTTTGTACCAATTTAAGTCTCTAGTGAATAAACTGTTCCTACCAAAAATGCTGTATAACCTAAGGATGAAAGATGGAGACTCGGTGACAGAGCATATGAATGCATTTAATACTATGGTAAGTTAGTTAGCATCTATTGATATTAAAATTTCAGATGAAGATAAGTGCATAATTTTGTTGTGTTCTCTACCAAATTCATGGGATAGTCTGGTTATTGCAATAGGTAGCAATGCAAACGCCTTGCAGTTTGATGAAATAGTCTCAGCCTTGCTGACAGAGGAGATGAGACGGCAAAATATGGAGAGCCAGAATAGTGATGCCTTGTCTATACGAGGATGGTCCCAGAACAGAAACAAAAATAAGTCATCGAGTGGGAGATATAAATCTAGAGGGGATCTAAATATCTAGGAAAACCTGTAAAGGTGGTGTGTTGGAAATGTGGAAAGGAAGACCACTTCAAAAGGGACTGTAAATCTAAAGCTCCTGACAAAGAAAAGGGATCCGATGAGGCTCCTTCTGCAGAGGTGAAAACCACCTTAGATGAAGGTGGGGATGTGTACTTTGCTTCTTTAAGTACACATGTAGATCATGAGGCATGGTTGATTGACTAAGGTGCATCCTTTCACTTCACTCCCCATAGAGAGTGGTTCTATGAGTATGAGAAATATGATAGTGGTGATGTCTTCTTGGGGAATGACAGGAAGGATAGAATCATTGGTCGCGGAAAAGTAAAGTTGAAGTTGCAAGGTGGAAGGGTTAGAACACTTCCAGGTGTTCTACATATTCCTGCATTAGCCA